>NQII01006169.1:62446-132213 GCA_002778355.1 Clitarchus hookeri
TTTTTTTTCCCACACTCACATAAGTTTTATGTGACACAGACTCCCATAATCTATGGTGTACACCACCGACATAATAATTGTTTCAGATAAGTAGAGCGGACTGTTTAAGAAATTGAACTCATATTATTATGTATACATAATGCCTAGCATGGTGACCCCCAAAATTTCCGTAACAGTTGCAGATCACGAAATGTGGTTTTCGTTAAACGAAATGACGTACGGGGGCAAGTAATTAGCTAAAAAGGGACAATTCGTAACACATGTATGGGCAGAAATAATTAAACCACATTTTATTTTTCCCCTGGAAACATACATTTATTTCAACGGCATCTGAAAGTAGTGCAAAGAGGAATTCAGTGATATAGAATCAGCAATGGAAGGTAAAACCGAAACGCCAAAAAATAATGCCCAAATATGATTATGTTAAGTGGGCCGGTAGCATGGGGCAGTGGACCTGTGCTCACAGCTGTAAGCAAGCAACAATTGCCGTGACTCATCCTGGCATGACCGCTTCCTTATAGCAGCGTAGCGCTTACATTAATAGGGCAAGAGGCACGGAATGCGATATTGGACAAAGGAGAGTACCGCAATGGAGAGAACACGAGTAGTGTGAGTGTAAGTCTGACATCAATTCATTAGATTTTTTCAGATACCAACATAATTCAGGAGATTTGTTTCCTAGTCATCATCTGTACTGAGTAACGAGTGCGAATAGATGCACAACAAAAATAGAACAAAACCAACCTTAGGAGAAATACAAGCGCATCTGCATACATATTAAAAAAGAGTACAGTTATAGTTTAAATGAGACACACTATGTCTCTTCACAGCATGTGTTCGATGTATGTTATGTACCATGGACAGCAATACACATCTGTAAACACACATGTAGAGAGTGGCGAGCAGCATGAAGAAATTCTGGCATAATGCCTCTACAAGCTGCCACAATGGGTTCCTGCATTTCTTCTGGAATTGTAGGAACCATTTCGTACACTTTATCTTTCAGTGTTCCCAAAAGGAAAAAAAATTGAGATGTGTGAGGTCAGGGAGCGTGCTAGCTATCTTACAACACCACCATGCCCTAACCACTGGTTGTCTCGCCACCAAAGCAAAATGCGCAGGAGAACCATCTTGCTGAAACCACATATCACGACGTATGTCCAGTAGTATGTCTTTCAGAAGTGCCAGTAAAGTCTCTCTGAGGACATGAGTGCACGTACAGCTGGTCATTGTCCATCGAATAAAATATAGCCCCATAACATAGACTCTAACGATTCCACACCACACCTTCACTTTCCACTGTCGCTGGTGCTCCACGTGCTAGAACCAACGCGGATTCTGTGTCACCCAGTAGTGCATAATTCGTAAATTTACGCCCCCATGGTCTGTGAAATTTGCTTCATCGGTTAATAGTATGTTCTTCAGAAAATTACTGTCATCCCTTACAGACATCAGAGCAAACCTACAAAACTGAACACGCAGCTGGCAATCACCTTCATATATTGCCTGATGAAGAGCCACGTGATATGGATGGATTTTCTGTAGGTGCAGTATCCATAACACACTTATTTTACTAATTCCTACGGACCTGGAAATATCTCGTGTACCCATGTGTGGTTTTACATCGACACGTGCTAAACCCATTGTGTTGATAAGTCTCGCCCGTATCAGTCTTTCGTTGCACTCGTGTTGTGGAATTCCAATCACCTAGTGGCAATATACGTGTGCAAATTCTTCGTATCGTTTGCCATGAGATGGGCGTCTTATTAGAATACCTTTAATCATGCTTTTGGACGGCTTGTTTGGCATTTCTGCAACACTTACCGTAATTAAATAGAACGTCTAGTTTTTTCCTTATTCTTGAACTTCATTTCATATCTTCAGCCACACACTGCAATAACGCTTACCCTTACATTTAATGCTGACTGGTGTTGCGCTGTTATTAGGAAGCCGTCTTACCAGGATGAGTCAAGGTGCGTGTAGCTTGCTTACAACTGTAAGTGCAGGTCTACTAACGGCCTACTTTCCTTAATTATTTTTACACTTTATTTCTTGGTGTTTCTGTGTTACTTTCCATTGCGTGTACTATTTCACTTAATTCCTCTTTGCTTGCAATTTCAGATGCCATTGAAATAAATGTATGCTCATGGGGGAAAAATCATATTTGGTAAAATTATTTATGTCCATAAACGTGTTACGAAGTAATTTTGCGACAAATTACTTACCCCTAAACTTAATTTCATTTATCGGAAAGCACATTTCGTGATCTGCAACAGTAGTTAGAAATGGTTGGTTTAAACACAGCTTCGTGACACGGAGTAACTGAGACGCCGGACCTTGTTATGAAAACCTCAACAGCATGCTCTTGCATTCCACTGCTATGGCGGCCATATTGGCAACAAGTGCCAAAATTTACTAAAATAATTCCAAAATTTCAACAAATTAATTCAAAAATTAAAAAAAAATTCAAACTTTTTTTTTTTATTTTTTTTTAGTTTCAAAAATATATATTTAACATTACAAAAATTTGAAAAATGTATTTAACATTTCATAAGTTAATAATATGTATATAATATTTCAAAATTAAAAAAAATTTCCTCGAACATTTCATGGCAGCCATATTGGTTTTTTCCTACATAGCCTGAGGCCTTGGCTCCATGCNAAAAAAAATTTCCTCGAACATTTCATGGCAGCCATATTGGTTTTTTCCTACATAGCCTGAGGCCTTGGCTCCATGCAACGCTCCCCTTAAGTTATTAAATGGCCCTAGGTTACGAGCAGTGTCCCCAAGACGAACCATGATTATTTAATACCACAAAATAATATTTCTTAGGTCAATACTCTTTACTTGTGTAATATATGCGCTGGTATATAACTTGTTTTCTTTACAAGTATGGCTATAGACACGCAGTTTCATTCACAGTAAGAGAAGTATTGATTATTTCATAGCACTTAATATGTGTGTCAGGTTTATTTATGTATTCATATGAATTTAGTAATCACTCTTTGCAGTACCAATAACATTTCAGGTGTACATAATGTATATTGAAGCATGAACTGGACACTTGTGCATAAGTATAGCTTGATTCCTTTACAAGTTTCTTCCACCACCACCATCATCATAATAACATGGATACTTTAACAGCACGAAATAAATTATCAGGTGTACATAATGAACAAACCAATTATTGTTATTCACATGAATTTATTAAATCACTTTCTGCAATACAATTGGTATACATTTCAATATCTTCCACAAGATAATTCCCAGGTTTACATAATGAATGTTGAACAAACTAATTATTCAGATGAATTTATTAAAACACTTGTTGGAATACAAATACATTTTAACATAGTTTTTTTGGAACTTTGACTAACATATCTTGCTGATGTTATTCTATGAAAGTAGATAGAAAATGAAGTATAAACATATTTTAAAAAGATATGTGATTATATACTTGGAATAATTTTCTAAGTGTTGCAAGGTACCTTCACTTACTAGTTGCTGCTTCGTCCTCCTGCTTTACATCTGCATGACATAACCATGCAGACTGACCCCGGACATGGAACCGGCTGCTCGCTATTCCTACAACACTATAAATACATATTTAAATATATATATATTGGTACCGTCATAGATATAGTGAACAGGTGGGTTGCAAAGCAACAGGGGGACGACTATGAAGCGAATGCTTCAGCAATGGCAAACAGAACATATAAAAAAAATCATCTGGGCACTACAGTGTGATGCCAACGACACGGTGTGTGATGCCAACACACAGTGCGATGGTGGGATGAAAATAGAATAGCCAAATGTACAGCTAGCTATATGCTCTAGTGTGGTTGGAAACCACACATGACAAATCATATAAAGTAGAATGAAATAATCTAGCATACAGAAAAGGGAGACAACACACATACGCTTGACAAGCAGTTGACGACGATGACTCTACACACAAATGTGTGACATGAAGTTGAATACAGTGAGTGTATGTAATGGAACACACATGCAAAAGAGAGATACAAACAAGACAGTAGCGTGAGCTACGGNTTGAATACAGTGAGTGTATGTAATGGAACACACATGCAAAAGAGAGATACAAACAAGACAGTAGCGTGAGCTACGTAAAAATACTTGCAAATGCACAAAAAGCTGAAACCGTGCACCTATACTTAACATTAGCATGAAATATATGTGAGAAAAATAGGAACACATGAGTGGTATACCTGGCAAGACTTGCATGTGCTCCAGTATACCTCCAAGAAAAAAATCATGAATGCGAGCACGGTATGGGGACAGTGTGAACCTCCTTAACGTGGATTCTGATAACCTAGCAATGGAGATCGCCTGCCCTGACTTTTACAGTGAACTCGCCACAAACTCGGCGCTCATGTCGGAGTTCGACACCAACGACTACCCGACCACTCATCTTTGTTACTCGCCTACCAATTCTAAGGTGATTGGGAAGTTCAAGGATGAATGTGCGGGTAACGATATGGTTGAGTTTGTTGGGTTGAGGGCGAAACTGTATGCATACCGCTGCCTGAATACGGTAGGGAAACGTGCCGTTATAGCTGCAGACCCCTGGCCAGCGTCCAGAGAGAGAAATAGCGGTTTCGTACAAATGCGCAAACACACAATACGGAAAAGTAATTCAAAAAACTTGTTTTAATTATAAATGTTTCCGTTACAGCCCCAGGCCCCTGCCATGATGCGAGCCCCCCGACTTGCCGAGAGAAATAGGTTTTCATTTACAGCACGGCGTGAGCGATGGAAATTATAAAAATATATATATTTAAGGTAATATAATTTTTTCCTTTTGCTACACCAAGCCCGACATGAGGTTCGGAAAGATATGTAAACAAGTATGATTATTAGTTTTTGCAACAGCCAGGCTGTGCGCGACGCCGACGACTCTTCGAGAAATACGTTTTACACACCATAGTCCCCCGCCCGACGTGGTTTTCTGAAATATTAAAAATAATATGTTAACTAGAATGACTATTAGTTTTGCAACAGCCAGGTTGTGCGCGACGCCCGACGAAGATGACATGTTAAACTTCACACTTTTGCATTGTCCTTCCTACGGGATGATATACTTCATGCTCTTGCATGCTAAGCTAGGAGGGTTATCTCAGAGTCTTCCCAAATTAGATTGTAATTGAAGTCCTTCATACTAAATATACCCCGCGCTCTCCAGAGACGCCTGCCACGACGCTTCAGAAACGCGAGCAGTCAACCTACATTTAAGTTAATGGGACGTCGTTAAAAAATAATTATTAGCCCCAGACACAGCAGGTGCGTCCACCTCTCCAAGACAATGAGCAGCATTCCAAACAAATTATTCCAAGTTCGTTATAGCTATGTCCACCAGACTCCGTGTGCGAGTAAGCGTATTGCATAAAATACTTTGTAAAATAATTATTAAGACGTTACAGTCGAACTCACTACAAGCGTCAGACACGCCTAAGCACACTGAAATATGCGAGCACTTCTTAGACACAAGTATCACAGATATGCCACGAGAAAATAATAATATGTTTAAAAACGGTGTATGTTCGACCAGTCAGTACGCAAATTAGTATTAAAAGCACATGTATTTTAGAGAGAGTTTCGGAAATATATATATGTAAGAAACGGTTCACAATGCAGCAGCAGAAGCATAGGATGCCATGTAGCAGCGGATGCGATTTACATATGTTAAATGTATTCACGCCCACTCTTGCATTGGAATTGTTTATTAATAATCTCACAATATAGCATAGTGGCTCCTTTTTTTTTTGGGCAAGGAGAGATTTTACCTTACATGCTGCGCGAGGCTCTGATTGGCTAAGGGATATCAACACCTACAAGCTAGCACCATTCATCATGGCTGAAGAATGCTCGTATTCATTACCCTCTTATCGTATAACTTCACACAATGTATAAGCAAAGCAGGTTCCGATACACAGCACACACTCGACAATGAAAAAAATTATTATCACAGAATCATTTAAGCCCTATAAGCATAGGTGCTCGTAATTTCCGAACTGTTTAACATAAAAGCGACAAATTCATTATAAATATATATCGTTCCTGACAACACACATCATCGTAGAGTTATTTATGTCCTATATGTATAAAAAATTATCACAGATTTATTTAAGCCCTGCAAGCATAGGTTCGGTATTTAGTTCCGTATCTTGTAAGATACGTTTGGCAACTTCAATTACATCACTCCCGTCATCCCAAATTATATTATCATTTGAGTCCTTCCTACGAGATGATCACGCTCTTGCATGCTATACCAGGAAGGGTTATCTCAGTGTCTTCCCAACATATGCGCGAGGGTTATCTCAGAGTCTTCCCAAACATACACAATGATAAAGCATTAAAGGCAACGCACACTACTATAAAAACAATGGGGGGAACAGTCACGTCACTACCGTAACATATAATTTTCATATGCCGACAATGCAAAGACCGTTTCTCACATGCTACGTCGAAACTAAACACCTGGGTTTGGTAAAGCATCACTTGACCGCACGACTGCTTCATTGCCACTGAAGAGGTGTAATAACGAAGTCTGGCCACTGCTTGTACTGTTTGTGTTAGTCGTAAGTAGATTGGTTGCTGTAGTGATTTCGACAAAGGGTAATGGAACCTTTATTAATATGTTTATAAAACAATCACTCCCAACAGCAGAAACCATATCTAGTAATGAATATGTTTTTTTTTGCCCTTTGGTGTAACTTACTCGGTCAATATCTGTTTGCATGTGTTAATGGAATATTTAAAGTTATGACGGCCAATAAGACACGTAGTCCTTTCGCGATGGGAGCAAGACCAACAACGGACGGGTCTGGTGTACGTGTGTACATGAATTTTGCGCACTGACGCGGTGAGCGTATAGCATATTTAAACGTATTTCTCGGGAGGAGTCGCGCATAGCCGGGCTGTTGCAAAAACTATTAATCACGCTAGTTTACATATCTTTCCGAAACCAATGTTGGGCTGGAGCGAGTCGTCGGGCGTCGCGCACAGCGTGGCTGTAGCGAAATATATTAATACTTTATATATATATTTCCGAAACTCTCTCTAAAATATGTATGTTTTTAATACTAATTTGCGTACTGACTGGTCGATCGTACACCGTATTTAAACATAGAGTTATTACTTAATTCATATGAATACTTAAATAAACCTGACACACATATTTAGTGCTATTAAAGAATCAATACTTATTTTACTGTGGAGTAAACTGCGTGTCTATAGCCATACTTGTAAAGGAAACAAGTTATACACCAGCGTAAATATTACACTAGTGACGTGTATTTAATATTTGGTTAGTTATATATCTATTATATGAATCTGAGACATTGTTTAGTGCTTCATGTATTAAATCATAGTATTAATACTGCAAACATTATTAATAAATTTGTATGAATAATAATTATATTAACCTAAGAATTATTATTTTGTGCTATTAAAGAATCATAGTTCGTCTTGGGGACACTGCTCGTAGCCTCGGGCGATTTAATAACTTAGGGGAAGCATTGCACGGAACGATGGCCTCAGGCTATGTAAGAAAAAACCAATATGGCTGCCATAAAATGTTTGAGGAAATTTTTTTATTTTATTTTTTAATTATGATATAAACGTTTTTCAAACTCTTAAAATGTTAAATAAATTTTTTAAAGTTTTAAAATGTGATATAAATTTTTTTTTACTTTAAAAAAATTCAGAATAAAGCTTTAAAAAAAAACAATTACAAAAATTTTTTTAAAATATTTATTAAATAATTTATAGAAATTTTGGAAAAAATTTGGTAAATTTTGGCACTTGCTGCCAAGATAGCCGCCATAGCAGTGGAATGCAAGAGCATGCTGTTGAAGTTTTCATAAAAAGGTTCGGCGTCTCGGAGGCTCCGTGTCATGAAGCTGTGTTTAAACATACCATTTATAAGTACTTGCAACTCTTGCGGAAATTTCGGGGTATCCTCGATAGGTGGACCAGCCTGTTTTAATTCAATATTTCGAATTATTTCATACATTTGATCAACATAATTATCTCATTTTTTGCAGAACATGTCTACTTGCCAACAGTCTCATCGATATAACACTGATACTTTAGTTCTTCGATGATTGATTATATCTCAACAATTTGTGAGAGATCCCCGCAAGTAGATAAAATGGAGGTCCAGGCGCAGGATTCGTGGATTATGATTGAGTATTTGCGCACCATGTCAGTCGGGGTGGATGCCGGTGGCCTGAGACAGCCATTTTATCGACAAAATGGCCTGTTTCACTAACAAAAAATCACTTCAAAAATTAATTATTTTACTCAAAGATCATTTTTATCAGTAAAATAAATTTAAAAAAAATGGAAAAATGTGGAGAGCAGATTTGAACCTTCGCGATGCGAGATCCGAAAAACCCTCGGAGGAGCAAGAGGATTCGATCGGAGCAGTAAAGGAGGATTCAAAGCTCTCAGTCAGGTTCAGCGGATCGCGGAGGCCTCTCCCCCTACCAACATCCTACACTTAAAACATCGTCACTCCCTACCACCAAGCCTCCCCACATCCATCTTCTCGATCACCTCTTCCTCACAGTCAACTAAAACAATCAAGGAAAATAAAAATAATTTAATAAATAGAGGAACATAAATCATTTCATCACCCTAACCACCACTCACAACACCGCCCTAACCAGCACCCACATCTTAAAAACACAACCCANATAAATCATTTCATCACCCTAACCACCACTCACAACACCGCCCTAACCAGCACCCACATCTTAAAAACACAACCCTTGAGAAATATTGGAAAATTCTAAAAATCGAGGGTCGTATAACATTACACTAACCTTTCCTCGCTTGACACACCACCCTAACATGCACCCTCCCCTCTTCCNAATCGAGGGTCGTATAACATTACACTAACCTTTCCTCGCTTGACACACCACCCTAACATGCACCCTCCCCTCTTCTCAAAGAACTAAATTAAATCCAATAACCTTGAACACGAAAATCGAGAAAAAATTGTAAAAACTTGAAGAAAAAAAAAACGTACAAGTCAAAGAAAATAAATTGTCACATACTGCGAAACCATATTTGGATGCCAGACATTGACATTGAAAACGAAAAATATAGAAATAAATATAAAAATTCGAAGGAAACCCTTACAAATTCAGGAACAAATTAATCACTGACTCCGCTATCCATGTTAAGTGCTGGTGGCCTTGACCTTAAGCCCAATGGCCTTGAACATAAAAAACCGAAAGAGAACTTGTAAAAATCGAATACATTTATAAAAATCGAAGACCATATTACGTGCTGACCGCGATACCCATGTTGGGTGTTGGTGGTATTAACCTTGACCCTAATGACCTTGAACTCAAAAATTGTCAGAAATGCAAACATCAAACAAAAACTTGTAAAAATCGACGAACATTTTATGTTAATGACTCCGACACTCATGTTGAATGTTGATAATCTCGAGATGAACCCCAATGACTTTGAACTCGAAAAAACCAGAAAAACTGTACAACATCGAAAAAAACTCGTAAAAATCTACAAAGATTTTACGTCCCTGATGACATGCATTTTAAATACAGGTCACCTTGACCCAAATAATCTTGAACTCGGAAAATCAAGGTAAAATGGCTAAAAATCTAAAGATAAGTACATCGAGGAAAAATTACGTATCAAATGCGAAAAACAATTTTGGATATGTGTCCTTTAAAGATTGATTCATGTAAAGATGGCAGAGCACAGTTGCTGTCTGATATGACATAAGCCACCGAGGGAACACCCACCTCTATAATTATTTGTATATATAGATAATATATCTTACGACCTTCAAAGCGAATTATTTACTTTATGTAATACACCTACCCCACTCACCCACCAGCAAACCTACATCACACCTCTCGTCGCTCCACTTCCTTCACAATTTAGTTAACTTAACAGAGCAACCATCGATATCCACACATGCCACCTACCCACAAACCGACTCCCCTCCACCAAAACTCTTCATAACTCGTCCTCTCACTATCCATTCTCGCCATCAAACAACCACACAATTCTTTGCTCCTCTTACTGTCCAATCCCCGATTGGTTCCTGAAGAGACTGACTCCAACCAAGTCTGGCTCCTGGTAAAATAAATTCCTGCAATAATGACTAGAACAGTGGAAAAGACCAACTGACCACACAGTTATCAACNCACCCAGCTTTATCAACAGTCGATAAAGTTAAATCTCGTAAAAGTAGCCCAATACGAATCTCATTTCTAACCTGTTCGCACAAAAGTATCGCAAAACTTCGCAAAATATTAGCAAATCTTTGCAAATCATCGTAAATATTCGCTAACCATTATACATTGATGCAAAAAATATCACCTACAGCTAACTATACCAAAGGACCATACAAGTCAGCCAGACCAACCATCCGACCGTACCGACCAGCCATACAGACTTTACAATACGAAATATCCATACCATCTCACCATATAAACTCACCATACCAGCTGACCACACGAACCAACCATACCTGCCCACCATACAAACTAATCGTACCAGCAGATCATANAACTCACCATACCAGCTGACCACACGAACCAACCATACCTGCCCACCATACAAACTAATCGTACCAGCAGATCATATGAATGAATCATACCATTTCATCATATGAACCGACAATTCAAATCATCCATACCGAATGCCCATTCCACCCACTCAGACAACAACTCAACAAGACCCACTGGAGATACCAATGGGCAATATCAACCATAGAAACCAACCTTACCTTCCAGCAATACGATTCGACCATGCCAGCCAGCTATTGTAATGGACACTAAGAACCATCCACACAAATCAATCATACGAGCCATCCATACCAGTCGTTAATTTGAAACAGTCATACCAAACATCCACATGCACCTCTCTTACTAGCCTGCCGTATCAACCAACCATACCAGGTAACCATAAGAACGAACCATACGAGCCAACAACACAGGCTTAAAATACGAAACACCCATGATAGTCAATCATACCCTCAAACAATACGAACTGCCCATACGAAATGTCCATTCTAGCCATCCACTATAATGACCATCAAGCAAAGCCATCCATAACAACCCCTAATACCAACCGACCATACGAACCATACATAACAGTCGACCATATGAACCAACCATACAATTTAGCCATACGAGCCAAACATACGAATCATCCATACCAAACACTCATTTCACCCAACCNATGAACCAACCATACAATTTAGCCATACGAGCCAAACATACGAATCATCCATACCAAACACTCATTTCACCCAACCAGACCATCAGGCCAACAATACCGACTCAAGACACCAATGGACAAGAAAGTCCATACCATCCAACCATTCCAAACAGCCATACGATGCGACCATGTGACACAACAATACGAAGGGACCATACGAACAACACATACATACAAACAACACAAATGAAACACACCAGCTGTACACCTGAAACAGTCATACCAAATAACCATATGAACAGACCATACTAGCCAGGAATACAAACTAACCATACCAGGCACCCATGAGATCCAACCATATGTGAAAATCATACAAGGCAACAATACCCTCTTAAAAAACGAAAAAGCGATGCCAGCCAAACACACACCTTTAAACCATTCGATCTGACTATGGTAAACGACCATTCCAACCTACCAATCTAATGACCATCAAGATCAGAAACCGCAACAATCATTAATGCTGACAAATTATACAAACCGACAATTATCAGCCGATTATAACTAACATCTGTACAAAAGGTCCATACCAGCCAACCAGGACAACAAAAAAATATATATGCCAACCATCCATACTAGCCAACGACTGATGGCATTCAAGACTAACTCCAATCAAGAATGGCTCCTGACGAGACCAATTCCTGCCAAACTGACTAGAAAAATAGACAAAACCTTCAATCTGTANTGCCAAACTGACTAGAAAAATAGACAAAACTTGCAATCTGTACCTAATGACGATGATGGCCAATCTCGTACTAACCTCTTGGTGCAAAATCATCGCAACTCTTAGCAAAATCTTCGCTACATCTTCGGAGATGTTCGCAAATCTTAGCAAGTTTTGCAGAATCTTCGCATATCCTTGAAAAACTTTGCAAAATGTATCATCTACTGTTAACCATACAAAAGATCTATACAGGCTACCAGACACACCGAACGACCNAAAACTTTGCAAAATGTATCATCTACTGTTAACCATACAAAAGATCTATACAGGCTACCAGACACACCGAACGACCAGACTAGCCAACCATATAGACTGTGGCCATTACTAGCCAACCACATGTTAGCCACCCATTACTAGCCACCCACCATACTAGACACCCACAATTGACCATGCCAATCATCGAGGTCATCTGTCCAACCAACTAGACCAGCCGACTACATCGACCAACCATACTGGCCAAGGACTGACCCCACCCAAGACTGGCTCCTCCCAAGACTCACTTCACCTAAGACTGGCTTCTACTGAGACCATCACCTGCCAAACTGAGTAGAACAATTCTCAAAAAATTNAGACTCACTTCACCTAAGACTGGCTTCTACTGAGACCATCACCTGCCAAACTGAGTAGAACAATTCTCAAAAAATTGCCAAATCTTCGGAAAAACATTTTGCATATGTGTGCGACAACCTCGCAAATGTCTGCGAAAACATCGCAAGACTCTGCGAAAAACCTTCGGTCACACTTCGCAAATCATCTCACCCACAAAAGACTATACCAAAGGACCATACCAGGCCACCGTACTGACAAAACATATTAGCAAACAACTTACTCCACCCAAGAATGACACTGTCCAAGACATACTCCTACCGATACCAACTCCTGCCAAACTGTCTAGAACAATTAACGAGACCAAATAGCATCAGCTGACCTTACCAATGACCCATGACATCTAATATCAAAGCAAGTTTTGTAATACCTTTTCTCATTCCTAATTTCTTCATGCTAAAATTCACAAAACTTTGTAAAACTTCGCAAAAACGTCGCGAAAATTCCATAAAACATGTTACCTGCTGCGACCATAAAGNTTCACAAAACTTTGTAAAACTTCGCAAAAACGTCGCGAAAATTCCATAAAACATGTTACCTGCTGCGACCATAAAGTGAATCGAGAATTGAGTATCAGAAATTATGCTATGCACTGAAGCACTTCGGGAGTCATGTCGCGAACCAATACACGATCTACATTTCGTCCCTCGAATGAAAAAAATGAGGTGATGCTTGCATCTTCAGTTTTTTTTTGAGACGAAACTCGGGTCTCATATTTTTTTGTGGTGAAGTTATTCTCCCATCGGTCGACCGACCCTCGTAATGCATAGATTCCTGATGTGGTATTTACAACCCCATATATGTATATCCTAACTAATATTATAAATGCGAAAGTGCGTTTGTTTGTTTGTTTGTTTGTCCTTCTTTCACTTCGCAATGGAGCAACATATTGTCATGATTTTTTGCACAGAGATAGTTGGAGGGTCGGGAAGTGACATAGGATACTTTTTATCCCGAGAAAATATCTCATTCTCTCGGGGAAATTCTTATTGGAAAATGAAAAACTACAGAAACGGAATAACAATGCAACATCGCAGCCGAGCAACAGATCGAGTAATTTCTTGCACAGAAATTGTTGGAGGGCTGAAAGGTGATATTGGCTACTTTTTATTGCGGGAAAATATTTCAAAATATTTACAAACAATAATAGTGAATTAAGTGANAAAGGTGATATTGGCTACTTTTTATTGCGGGAAAATATTTCAAAATATTTACAAACAATAATAGTGAATTAAGTGAGAAAAAAGTTTGCTGCCAGCGTGCTTTCTTGAAATATGCTGTCTAAACCATTAAAATTGTAACAATATAATTTCGTTAAGAATTGTGTAGAATTAAAAGACCTAAAAAATTCTCTGTGGTAGCATATATTTATCTATAACAGATAAATGCTAATAAGTGTTTTTACCATTTAATTCACCGAGACGTTGAGTTTTATAATATGTATAGAGTACAGAAGTTTAACACAGTAATAATCAACATAAAAAAAATTAACCTAATCAATAATTCTGTAGTCGACACGAGCGGAGCCGCGGACACAGCTAGTATATAATGTATACGATGTTTCAGAAGTGATGGTCGAAACTGTAGGGATGAAACGTAAAAATGAAGAGAAGCAAAATATGTGCAGTAAAAATGGGTCCTGAAATTAACTGTTTATGAGATAATGTCCATTTCGTGCTAGTTGTGGCCCACTGAATACTAAGTACAAATGCCAACAAAACAGTGACACTGTGATTTAATGTATCAATCACGCAATAGTATGAGTCANCTGAATACTAAGTACAAATGCCAACAAAACAGTGACACTGTGATTTAATGTATCAATCACGCAATAGTATGAGTCATAATTGTGGCTCCAGCGCCACAGAAATATGATTGACTATACACAAAAGCAACGGTTTAGTTTGAACAACAGTGATGTCTGTAGATACACAAGGTACAGTACAGTATGAACATGTTAACTGAAGATATTTACAGTAGATGTTGAAAATGCTGACCATTCACTTCAATTGATCTGTCAAGTCGTCTCTGCAAAGACCCACGAATGCGCTCGAGAAATCCAGGGTCATTCATAATTTGCTGTACAGCCTGTACAATCTGATGCTGCAATTCTTCAGGTGTGGCAATGTCTGCTGTATTGAAAAATAGGCTTTTGGCATATCCCTATACACATTCTCTGGCGTTGCTGCAATGGCACATCGTCAAGCGACGTTAGAAGATCGTTCTGTATAAAGCACAGGTACAGTTCTCCATTCACCCTCTGTGATAGGAAATGTGTCCCAATTAAAAAGTACCGATTAGTCATACCCAGACATTGAACGAGAATATTTGTTGATGTCCTGCCTATTTCAATGCATTAGGATTGACTGCGGCTCACATGTGACAGTAGTGGAAATTGAAAATATAATTACAGGTAAACCCAGCTTCGTCTATAAACAACACATTGTTAAGAAACTGGGGTCTTGGGCTCGATGATGTTGTATCTGATGACAGAAACTCAACCTGGGAAGGAAGTCCATCTTCTTCAGACCTTGCACATGCTGGATATGGAATGGGTACAGTATCTGGCAATGTAAGATTTTCCATACACTGCTTGCACTTATTCCCTCTTGCATAGCCACCCTCTTAGTCGAAGTAAGTGGGTTTACATCTACATGTTCTNTACACTGCTTGCACTTATTCCCTCTTGCATAGCCACCCTCTTAGTCGAAGTAAGTGGGTTTACATCTACATGTTCTAACACATGTTGGGGCCATTGTGGCTGAGCGGTTAGTCTGCTCGCCTTCCACCATGGCGAACCAGGTTCAATACCTAGCCAGATCACTCCTGGATTTTCACATTTGGTAATCGTGCCGGACGATGCGACTGGTCGGCGGGTTTTCTAGGGATATCCCATTTTCCCCCTTTCATTTCGGCGCTTCTCCATGCTCACCTCAATCACCCTCGTCAGCTCTCAACACCTCGCCGTTAAGAGCCGCCCAAATCTTTTCACTCATTCTAACACATCTTCTTCTACATTATGAGCTAAGGAGGTCATTCAACCTGTGCGAAGCAACAATTTTCTCTAAGGTGTTGATTGATACTGGTGTATATTTTCATGTCGTGATGCCTCCTGTAAGGAAACACTTCAGAAACAGCCATGCAGCCTCCAGTGCATTTCCGTTGACTCTGCCATACATAAAGTGAATATCTGCATAGTTTATGTTGCTGTAATCATGGTTTTGCAACACCTTCACACAAGTAAATCATGCTTCTGTACATACTGTTGCACTGAACTTTCATGCACAATGTACATAGCCAACACGTTCAAACACACTGCTTGTGTGTTGTTTAGTACTAAGGCTCACACAATGCAAAAGGGGCCGGATAGCAGATGGGGTATTAGGTGGAATAGTACCATGTAGGTATGTTGCCACTGTAAACAAAACATTGCCGCATTCCATTATCCAGGCGCTCGGAGTTCACTGGCGACCAAACAAGAACACATAGTCATTATCTCGTAAACTGTTTATTTCCGGATCAATTATTACTGGACCATTTTTGCTTCTCTTCATTTTTACGTCACATCCCTAAATGTTTTATCATCACTTCTGAAACATCCTATATATAAGTATATCTACATATTCTATATAAAACTGCAGGGTCTGTCGGTAGAAGTCAGTCGGTTGAATTCAGTCTGCAGTAATCATTCTGCGAGCCAGTATGCAGGAGTCAGTCTGCAGGAGTCAGTCGGCAGGAGTTAGTCTGCAGGAGTAAAATATATGAATTCATGTACTCTTGAAGACGATGCAAATTACTGATTATGTGAAATCAAATATGTTATATACGTCTTCTTCAACGACTCCCCCAAAATTACATGGTAAACGATGATGTTACTGTGCCAAGACCTTCTATCAATGTTGCGATGTGCAGCGACATGCGAAAAATGATGGTTTGAAGAACCTATCTCATGCGATTTTTAGCTGCTATTAATGTCCCAACGAGTTCACGCGAGGTAATGACCTAAATAAACACATCAAGGCTGACAAATGTAGTGTTCTTTCGCCCACTGAGAAACAGCAATCGTTACCTCCTGTTAATCCACTACATTATATGTTCGCAGAATACGAGGGAACTAGCATGATAAAACATTACAATGGTCAATCAGTTTATACAAACCGATGTATTAAACGATTACATCAATACCTACAAGTGTTCGTCTACTAGGACCCAGCAAGTGATGTCAATACCCCTTGTCAATACCTCGATGGGTACTGATTCCACAGACGATTATGACGGGATATTTAATACTAATGATGTAATGAGATACCTACGACTTGATGTAGAGTCGGTTTGTGCAGAATGTACATTTGCAAGAATTTTGTGGGAAGTCGATGGACTTAAATAAACCATCGATAGCTCTAAATACTGATGATGACCATGCGATTACTAAAAGAATGATTAATTTGCCATTGAGGACGAAAAATAAGGCGAAGACGATAACGAAGGTATAATTATTAATAATGACCATGGCAACAGTGTTGATATGTATCTGATGAGAAGGGTGGTGATTTTCCCGATGTTCCCACACATTTTTCAAATGAGTTTCCTGCAACAAGTGGTGTGATGAAAGCAGAAGGAATCAAGAACATTTGTTGCATATTTCCCGAAGACATGAATTAACTTTATTTTATACTAATACATTTGAGTGACCTGAAAAAACATGGGGATCTCTCACATATTGTTGAGATATCTTAAATCATCGATGAACTGAAGGATCGAAGTTGTATCAGATGATAATGTTAGCCACGAACTACGATCTGCAAACATCTGGGAATTAGAAGATAAACGATATATAATAATAAATTAAATTTATATATTCATAAAAATATGAGTTTTATTTCTATACTGTCTGCTCTGCTTCTTTGAAAGACTGACCCATTCAGTGCTGTATACAATCGGCAGTGAGAGTCTGTTTCAGATAAAATTTACGTTAGTGTGTGCAGGAGAGTGTTATGGTAGGATGTTAGGTATTATGCCTTTCTTGTTTCGTTTAAAATCGGCTGAGTTCTATATGGCGAATGAATTAACTGAGGAATATTTTGAGAAATGTTTTGGAACTGGTTGGTAGGCCTGGTCATTTGACATGGCCCTTTGGCATGGTCAGCTCTGGTAAAATGTTTTATGAAGATTTGAAAAGTTTTGCGATGATTTTGCGAATTTTTTTACAAAGAGATTAACTACGAGATTCTTATTATTATAAGTGTCTCGAGATTATCCATCATTGTCTGTTGGTACAGATGGATGGCCTTGACCATTGTTATCATCAGTTTGGCAGTAGTTGTTCTTGGCCGGAGTCAGTCTTGTGTAGTCAATCTTGGGTGAAACCACTATTATCGGGAACTGGGTGGGGTTCGGTCATCGAAGAAGGGTGGGGTGGTGAGTTGTGTGGTTGATTGATGGCGTGGGCAGATGGTGAGGGGGATGAGCTATGGCGAAAAATTATGGTGAGAGGGTATGAGATTTTGGGACTTATTGGGGCGAATCGGGTTATGGGTTGGTGGCTTGTGTGGTTTTTTGGGGTGTTAGTTCTATGGTAAATATATGACGAAAGAAGGGGAGCGACGAGAGATCTGATGGAGACATGGTGTTGGGTGGTGTTTGGGTGTATGTGTGTTATGTAAAGTCTATAATTCGCTTTGGCAGTCTGAAAATTGCTTGACTTTATAGTCAACGAATTATACAGTTGATGGTTCAGAAGGCTGCTGATCGTCATACCAGGACTTGGCTGTACTTTGCCATTTTTCCGAGAATCGAACCCTCAATGTCACACACATCCAACTTGGTTTATTGCTTATTGCTTTTGGTATGTAAATTTTTTCCTCTATGTTTTCTTTCCTTTTTTACAAGATGTTTCTTTATTTTGTTTCGATTTTTCGAGATCAGGGTTGTTGGAGTCAAAGTTAAATTTGCCAACATTCAACATGGTGCGACGTTATTCACAACACATTTCGTTTTTGTTGTATAGCTGACATCGTCGTTTGTGCGAGGTGTGCTGTGATGGTTACGACCTTTTATATCTGTTAGGTTGGTGCCTTGCTAGGCATTGTTGTAGTTTGTTTTGACGCCCGTGAGAGGGCGTCATGGGGTCATCTATGGGGCTGCATGGTGCTGCGGCCTAGCGGCGCTAGCCAAAGTGTTGATCAGCTGTACTTTTCCAGGGAATCTGCTGAATTTTATTTATTTGTGAAGCTCGTGGGCTGTCAGAAAAGTATTGATCCATTCCGGCTGGTTTATTGTGAGGTGGTATGGTGGCAACCGATTTCGTTCTTTGGTCGACATTGACAAAGGTTGTAATGAAATAAGTAATGTAGTGTTATGAGTTAGTGCCGGGAAAACGGAAACGGTTCATGTAAGTGAAACACGACATCTTTAAATTGTCTTTTACTGACTTCTGTTATATGTTTTGATGCGTTCTTAACACCAAGCAAAATAACTGTCAGTACGTTTCCATGTACTACCGACAAATCAAGGCTACTATAAGTGTAAGGTGATTGAACTAGTAGGCGTCCCTATTTTCATGGCGGGAGAGTCAAATGGAGCATAGGTCGCGATGCTATGTTGGTTCGGTTCTACGAACCACACTAGTTTTCATCGTTATGTTTCTCTACACCTACAAGGTTTTTTGGCATTTGCGGTAATAAGACATCGGGAACTACTTCTTATGGTATGTCCTCTTGGGAGCAGTACACAAGTATGGTGGGAAGTACATCAGGTGTTACGTACCAGCAGCCTTCTACATTAAGGTAACCAGCATCAAAATTTGTATTCTTCATAGAACCCTCGTATCAAGGTGATGCCAGCTGTAGACTTATCTCCAGTGCAGTATTATGAATGTTGATTACATCATGAATCATTGCAGCGTGTGTTTTAAGGGACAAAATAATAACTGGCAAATTGGTTGGTGCTGCTTTGTGGTAGTGACTAGCAATATATTGCCACGAAAATTACCCTGAATATTAGGGTATTTCTTATGTCATTTTGGTCTGGTCAGAAAGTAACTAGTATCAGGATGTTAAAATATTGTTTATTTGTAATGGATTAAAATAGGATATATAGTCAATCTGGCCACAGAGTTAACTAATTGTAACTAATTCTTTGCATGTAATATTGGCGTTTTTCTATAATTTTTTTTTAAATAATGCCTTAAGTTATTTAATTAATCAGACCACAGCGAATGCGTGTATTTTATTGATATCAAAAATAAAAGTGTGTTCTTGTTTATTGTTGGGGCGACATAAATTTGCTTTTTAAGGTGTATGTTTTACGTTAAGGGTATTGACACACAGGTATAGTTTATGAATGTAGTTATTGTTTAAAAGTATAAACAGCTGGCCTATTAATGTTTTTATTAATATACAGCCATTATGATTTAATCAGCAAATTAAGTGTATTTTACAAATAAATTATGTTCAGATTTGTGGTGCGCTGAGCTGAAAGTAAATTGTTTTAAGGGCCTGCTGAATGTTGTAATGTTTGTTGTACTTACCTTTAGCAAATAGGTTTCACTTTGATTGCATTTTAGGATTGGTATGTTTGTACAAATCTCCATTCACTACCCACTACTATTAGTGATTAGCTTAGAATGAAACGAAAACAAATTCTCGCATTAATGGGAAAATCCTCCATCAATTTCCACGAAAGCAAATTCGTTACAATGGGGCTTGGAGTCAGTAATGTAATATGTTAGTTCTTTTTCTTTATTTCTTAGATTTTTACCAGCCTTTCTCAATTTTTCATTTTCAGGATTATTCGGTTCAAGGTCACACACATCTCAGATTTCAGAGTCAGTAATGTCTAAAGAGGTTAGCCCCGATATTCTTATTAGGATACCTTTTTCGAGAGTATCTTTTATCGTCTGCTAGTATAGATGTATGGTCTTGACCATCTTTCTAACCATTTTGGCAAGAGTTGGTCTCGGCAGGAAGCAGTATTGTGTACAGTCAGATTTTGGTGGAGCCAGTCTCTTCAGGAACCGGTTGGGGTTCGGACAGTGAATGGGGGAGGAGATGAGAGTCGTGTGGTTGGTTGATGGCGAGGGACGAGGGTGGATGGTAAGGAGACGATCTATGTGGAGGGGGGTGAGATATTGGGAGAGGTGGAGTCCGGTGGTTGTTTGGCGGGATGTGTGGATGTTTGGGAGTGGTCCATTCTATGGTGAGTATATGATGAGGGAAGTGGAGCGACGAGAGGTGTGATGGTGGCAGCTTAATGGAGGGAGGGGGGTGTATGTGTAATGTAAAGTTCATAATAGCTATATAGCCAACGAAATATAGAATTAGGGGTTCAGTGGGCTGTTGATCGTCTTACCAGGGAGTAGCTGTGTTCTGTCATCTTTACAAGAATTTAACCCCCAGTGTCACACAAATCAAACTTTGTTTTTTGCATTAGGTATGTAATTTTTTTCTCGATATTTATTATTTTTATTTAAAAGATTTTTCGGGATTTAGTTTTGATTTTTCGATTTCAATTTTATTGCGGTTGAGGTTAAGTTCACCAACATTAAACATGAGTTCGGGTTCAGTAATGTATTATGGTTGTCGATTCTTAAGAATTTATTCGATTTTTTACCATTTTTTATTTTTAGTTTTCAAAGTTATTAGTGTTAAGGTCATCAGTATTAAACATGGGTGTAGGAGTCATTAACATAACCTGTTCCTAAACGTTTATTTGTTTCTTTCGATTTTTTTATTCGCGATTTTTTGAGTTTAAGATTATCGAGGTCAATGTCACAGTCGCCAACAAACAAAATGGGGGTCAACATAGTCAGTGTAATTTTTCCCACGATTTGTTGTTTACCCAATATGTATGTATCGTCCAACGCAGTTCATATTTAGGTTACAATAACGCATTCAGTTTTGTTGCTTTTCGAATTTAGTTTATCAGACTCCTATTTACAGCTGTTTCCAGGACAGCAGTGTCTCTCCCCACCACAGATGAAATTTATACAGACACACTCAGCAGACTGTCAAGCTACCCAGAATGTCAACAGATAATATTTTGTATTTGAAGTAAGTGTAAACAAGACTGCTTGCAGAATTTAAAAAAAAAATGCATTCTTTCATGAGACCGACTGCGTCTTTACGTGAAGAATCCTATCCACAAACAAACCGTGGTTTGTCCGCATCAACCAGCATCGCGACAGGTCAGGACGAGGATGAGATTCTTGTCGCAGTTGCATGTCCTCGAATGACTGCAGATAGCAAATCGACTCGCCAGACGGAAAAACCAGCCACGAACGGCGCGAGCCCCGAATTAATAGCTTTTATCTCCGGCAAGGATCTCCACGGACACCAAAGAGAACGCTTCACACGACCTAAGAAAGGAACGACTAGATGCAAGAGAAGCGTGTGTGAATAGAGTGGTGTGGAACGTTTTGGGGGGCTCTTAACAACGAGGTATTGGGAGCCGATGAGGGCAAGTGAGGTGGATATTGAGCACGGCTGGAATGCAAAGACGGGGAAAACGGGAGATCCTCGAGAAAACCTGCTGACTAGCGGTATTGTTCGGCATGATTCCNACCTAAGAAAGGAACGACTAAATGCAAGAGAAGCGTGTGTGAATAGAGTGGTGTGGAACGTTTTGGGGGGCTCTTAACAACGAGGTATTGGGAGCCGATGAGGGCGAAGTGAGGTGGATATTGAGCACTGCTGGAATGCAAAGACGGGGAAAACGGGAGATCCTCGAGAAAACCTGCTGACTAGCGGTATTGTTCGGCATGATTCCCACATGCGAAAATCCGGGAGTAACCCTGCCGGGTATCGAACCTTGGTGGGAGGCGAGCGCTCTAGCTACTATGCTAGCAGAGGCCCCACCTCTGGAAATTGTTTTCTAATGTCGGAGGACGTGGTATCACTCTGCGACTCTGGCTAGTTGCATGATTACGGCATTATGATGAACTGTGGTCTTAATTGCGAAAACGTTGAATTGATGACTTGAAGTAATACAACGACAAAACTGTTCCAGCGTCCCATTTTCAGAGATAAATTGCTTGACATGGAAACTAGAAATGGTATCACAGGTAAGGAACAGAGAAATAGAGATTGATATTTATAATTAATACATTTTTACTTCGGTACACACGAGGTATTACTATTAGAGAGACAATTTTTAAATATATGCAACTTTGCAGATATTGCTAAAATATTTGGCGTTAAAGTAAAATAGATTGAAGTAGTTTAAAACAGATACCAGTTTATAAAAATTATATTTGCATCTGTATCATTTTAATGTATGATAAACAAAAAGTCTGATTAAAATTTTGAGTACAACCATTACTGTCTTCAAAGCGCACATAATTTTTAGTTATTACGGTACGCATGGAAATTGAAATAAGGCTTGTCTTAATGGTTTTTGACAGGTTTTGTTTAGTGCATATGATGTAATTGGCAATTATTTGAAGTGAGCATAAAATACAATCTAAATTTCATTTTTGGGTATTATTACCACAATTGATGCCCTGAATATGGAGATGTAAAAATAACAAAGTAGTCCATAATTATTGGAAATTTTTAGTTAAATCGCGACTTCATTGAAATTTTTCCTATCTTTTTAACCTTTTTTTCTTCTCGCACAAAATTATTTAATAACACTTACTTTACTTTGACTCAAATATATTCACATATCAGACGTCCCAGCAGTAAAATATTAATATCTTTGCCAAGGAAAAATAGTTGGTATTTACATGCTGTGACAACAGCAAAATGAAATCACTTCAAAATTAAAAATTAATGCACGAGTAATTACAAAATTATTTAAGGAAACTTTAAGAAAACTTTAAGAAAACTTAACGCTTTGGTTCTAAAACTGGAAACCCATTTCTAGTCTTCCGTTGTCTGTTAAGCGAAGAGTCGTAATTAAAATTCCGCTAAACGCAACCTGTGTGTGTCATTCTTAGTAATAAGTTAGGGTAGCAGGTTTTTTAAGCCACCGCACTTTTTACAGAAAGTCATAAACGCAAGAGCATCTAGAAGAACGATTAAAATTAAATTAATCTCAGGTTCTACTGCCAGCAAAGTAAACATTGGTGCCCCCAGGGACTTAGTATAAGGAAAACAATAATAGGAATTTGAAACCCATGAAGTGGCGCGTTGTTTTTCTTGGAAAACATTTATGTTCATGAAATTTGTTAACTTTTCTGAATTTATTAAGCCAACAAGTTTTCCTTTCAACGAGTTAAATTTTGTTCTCTATAACTTCGTAAGAGAAACAGTGAAATTTACTCTTTTTAACTTGGTGTTACATATGGAGACGTGCTAAAGAACCAAAAAGATTTATATTTTTTAATAACGTATACACATAACAAATTTAATAGACCCATTTAAGATATTTAATTGCTTTATTAATCAATTAATACAAAAATTAAAAAAAATTTAAATTAAGGAAAAAAGCTATATCCCGTTTAGATATCACAAACAAATTTAATATTTATTTTCGCTCACGCGTTTTATTTTCGTAGATTTATTTCAAGAGATTATAATATAATTTTGGTAATTTAAATACTTTACATTGGAATTAGCGTTATTGTAAAACTTCGCGTATCTGAGGCAGTAATTTCAATTCAACTACTAAATTAGAACATGATTTAAGCATCCGTTATACAGCTTTTTTCAACTTGGTCGCAAAGGGAGATGAACCTTAGCCAAAATGCCGCATTTTATTTGGTGACCACCAGAGGTCAGTCACAGCAACGGGGCTGATTATTTGTAACTACGTAAAAAAGTATAATGTTGTTGCAACAAATAATACTACTAAGGCATTTAATTAAACGTTTATGTTGTAGGAAAATGAATAATGTGAAAAAATTTATAAAGTTGTCTTATATTACAATAAAGCAAATATACTGGTGAAGTGTTAATGTTAACAAAGCCTACGAGTAATATTGCGGAACCAAATGCTGTATTATACTTAAAGTAACAGGAAAATCTAAATATTTTGTGTTACTGCAATATTAAATAAACGTCAAACCAACACAGGTTTAAATTGACTTGGCGTTTTAAAATGGCAGATAGTAGTGAAGAGCGATATCCTCGTAAAATGGAACTACTATATTTAAATTTTAAAGCATTTTATGAGAACTAAATGAAGGTTATACAAGCACTCAAACAACGCAAAGAAGTTTATGTGTTCCAAATATGAATATATTTCTAGAGAATAAAGTATCTCCACACAGCGAAGAAGAACTGCAGTTTGTCGGTATGTTCGGCTGATTATTGAGCAGTCAAACATGTTAAGATACAGCAGTTGTTAGAAAGTCAGGTTTCGTAAAGTGGAGAATATCAAGCACTCAAGGAGCAGGTTCGATTCATCTATCGGGCCGTAATTTTTTTTCTTTAGTAATATATATATTTGTGGCAAAATAATTGTACCTAATTTATTTTACATGGGAACGTTTTCTTAAGCAAAGAGAACGCAAGAAAATTTTAACACACATGTTTACATCAATTCAATACAAAACTTGTTTCGCCGCAACATAAACAGCGCCTTAATGTTGAGAGTACTACAGTTAGGAGATAACGTCACAATAGTACTTAAAGTTACATTAACATTAATAGCTTAACAGAATATTACATTAACATCAACGTTTTTTACTAATAACAAAAATTTACTCTTTTAGTAACATTTATACTGTTGACTGAACATTAGACATTTTTCTGTGAAGCCTGTTTTGCAACACCGGGTATTAAAAGCTTGGTTGTTTTTATTAGAATTTTCTTGTTTTATCACATGCACTGGTTTTTCTAATTTATTAAAATGTGTTCTATATTTCCTAACTAATGAGCAAAAATTTTCAGCACCGCGTGTTCATAAAAAAACTTGCACTTGTGTCAAGTTATAATAATCACTTTAAATACTCAGTCACTTAGAAGTAGTTATCTATGGCCATTACCGATTTGATTTTCTCTCAGCATCCATAGTAAAAACTTTCCGCATTATATCAGTAAGCCCATTTCACGAGCTTGCCTTATATGTACAAAAAGAGATAGAAATAGGACTTGTGTGGACAAGGGCTGGAGGCTAAGGCAGCAAAGCGCCACCACCATATTTGATTCCGCCATCTTGGATTCCTATATATTGTGTATTTGACCTTGACCTTTATCGGCCAGCATGTTTCCGTCCACCATGTTGTTTTCGCCTGCTATCTTGTTTCCGGCCGCCATTTTGTTTTTGCCTGATTTCCGACCGCGATCTTGTTTCCGCCCGCCATCATGTTTTTGCACACAATTTTGTTTCCCAATTACTCACCTTCGCATATGTCACATGCACTCCAATTGCTGTAGTTCTTTCGTCGTCTGCTAGAGTGCACCACCCTATTACTCATCTTCGTTCGACCCCATCATCTTGTTTCCACGTGTCATTCTTTCAACTTTATCCTGCTAGGGGCGATGGTATCGCTCTCGCTCAGCCGTCATGTTGGTTCTAAAGTTGGGCGTTAGGGGCGCCATTATTTTATTTTATTTTCGCAGAACTCACAATATCATCTAGTAAGGGCTGGATCGAACTGCCAAGCCTTGAGTCAGTATGCAGACGCCTCAGACCACTCGGCTATCGGAACACGTTGTAGGACAATAGTTTTAAAAAAGTATATGTAATATCATGTGTACGGGGAGAAAAATGTATTTAAAAGAATGCAAGTTTTCGTTGTCATGATTATTCCAGAATAAGAATGTGCAGTAATGATATTTTTAGTCACCTTCCTTAAAATAATTTTTCTTGTTAAAAATTGAGAACAGATATACTTAAAAAATTAAACATAATGTTTTGGTTAAATTTTTATATAATTTTTTTTCATTAAAGACATTTATTTTTTTTCAGAGAAGTTTCTCGTTGTGTATGCTGGTCATCCATCTTCCCCCCACGACAAAATTTCTCCCTATATCGCGACCCTCCTGGAAGTTACCCCTCCCCCCACCCATCTTACTTCCGGACACATCCCACTTACTCATCCCCCACATCAAAGCCCTCTTCACTTCTCACTCCTTCCCAACACACATCTATTTTCCCATTGGCTAATTTGACAGAACCAATCAGGCACCTTCGCATACCCCCTCAATTGCACTCATATACCAGCGTATAAAAGGCCTCGAGACCCAGTATCCTGCCTGCTGCAGCCATATTTATCACCTACTCGCCTTAAAGTATACAGTTTATTTCTCGTCTGGAATTTTCTCATCGGCAAGCAGCAGATGTTTGTATACTGTCCCACTGGGCAGAAAATAATTTCGGCTATTGTTGCGTACGGGAGGCTACAGTCTGTTTCGGCCCTAGATCCAGATAACGAACTGGCCTTTCTACCAAAAGATTTCCTGCTGACATATGCACACCACGAAGTTCGGTACATGCACAAGCGACTTCCAGCCTACCTGCAGCAAGACGAAGATATTCGTGACTGCCTGCCCCGCAAGGAGTGTTTCGAAGGCTTGCACCACTTCCGTTTAGGACACTCCTCATTCCCACTGCTGGTGCAAGGTGCTATGTCACAAAGCAGCAGCAACTTCCACCATCACCACCTCCTCCATCCACGAAGGGTCCGCACAGTGAAAAACATGAATTGGTTGTGCAGAACAAGCGATTACCGACCTCATGCGGTTGATCACATCGGGTCTCAGACCCAGCACCACCTTCACCTCGACGACATGCGACGAATGGCTTCTAGTACATGAGGACTCCACGCAGACCACTATCGCCACCAGCAGCAGTTGGTTGACGCCCGCCACAACTAATTCTACCACACCACCGCCCAGATCTTCGCTGCACGAGGTCATGTACAACAGTGGATAATAACATACAATATAAATAAACAGTGTTTCGAACAGAGCAACAGAGTGTGAATACATTTATAGTTGCATATTCTATTTTTAGGCACATGGTGTTTGTGTCGGTGTATGTAAACTTTGTTTCTTAAAAATTTTCTTGCTTCTCTATGTGTGAATAATGCAAAAATATGTAGCAACATATGCAGAAAGAAAGGACATTTAAAAAACTTGTTTTGTCTGTAAATGAAAACTAATATTGCTTAACATGTATGTGAAAACATAATAAAAGAGTTTTATGAATATAACATGTGTATAGTTTTAAAACCATTTTACCTCTTATTTTATTGTTGGACATGTACCTTATCAATTCAGGAAAAAGGCAATGTATAGTTTTGTGGTGAAAAAACTAAGTAAACATTTTGTTTTTCAAAACAGAGAAAAAATGCCAACACAATAAGGAGATATATTATAAAAAACTACTATCTGAATACAATTTGTATACTATTCAGGTTACTTGAGTTGAGTTTGCAAGCATGCATGGACAGGCGGCAGCTTACCTTGACAAAGTTAAAATAATCTCTGCTTGCATGGTAACAGCAGTGTTAGCGTTTTTACAAGCCTGCATCTACACGGTGCCATGTGACTGGAGTCTGCATATGAACGTGTTTCCACATAGTTTACACAACCGACATGATGTCACATAGCATAAGTCAGCATGTATGTGGGAAGAGCTGTGTTAGCATTTACACAGGTCTGCACCTGCACAGAGCTAGCTAGCTATTTACAACCCAATATTGTGTATAAGGACAGGCAAATGCAAGAATAAAATAAATACAAAGTAAGGTAAACATACATTTATTTTTTAAAAAATGCATTACATAAGTAAATATATATCACATAACTCTAAAACATTCGTAAGTACTATTTCAGATTGTCCTACTCGTCAACACAGGAGTCATGTTTCGAGTGTCCAAGCCACCTTACGTACACGTGACCGTAAGGTCGTTTCAACACCTTCTCCACCAGAGAAACATCGGGAAACTTCGTAGGCTGGATCTTCTCTGCGTAAAAGCCTCTGACGATGGGCTAGCCTCGTAGGTCCTCGAGGTAATACATACACGGCTACCAATGCCATATGTGAACCACCTTGTACAATTCCACAGACCAGTTGTGATGATAGGTCTTGCGGAAAAAGCCACGCTGTTTGGAGATGCGCACCATGTCACCGATCTTGGCTTTAGGCTTGCCTAGGTCCCTCTTCGTCGGAATAGCATAAACGGACCGAAGCAGGGTGTCGTCCTTGATATCTTCGGGCTTCATGTGAGTGGTAGAATGAATGGTAGAATTATACTCACGAACGAGTTTGGGCAGTAGCTCAGGTCACCTGTAGTTTCCGTTCGCCATGAAATGTTTCCACAATTTGGCTTTTAGAGTCTAGTGAAAATGCTCTACGATGCTAGCATTGAGTCCAGAGTATGTGGAATAGAGATTTATGCCACACCTTTTCATCGGTGCACGTAAAGTAGCATCAGAATATTCTTTACCATCTTTGGTGTGGAGATCTTTTGGTATGCATGATTAACTCAACACATCCGCCATGGCCTCGGTGACATCAAGTGCATTCTTCGATTAGAGGGGCCTGGCCAAGGCATACTTGGAAAACGTATCTCTTATGTTCAAAAGATAGTGGTGGCCTTTATTCACACTAGAAAAATCTTGCATTTCGATATTATGTACATAATATACCCCCCCTTCAATTGTTTGGGGCTCTCGCCCACCTCCTCCATGTATTTCAAAAACGATCAGCATGTGATCACTGGAGCTGTCATCAACCACTGTCCAGTGCTTTACACTGTTATTTGCCCTCCTGTTCATTACAGTTATGTCCAGGAATGACTGCGTGTCATAGGCCTGCGAGACATATGTTGGCAATTCTTCCTCCACATTCGCCACACCCATATCATTTACATGTACAAGGAGAAACTGGCTCGCCAGTTCTCCCGCCTCGTCAGTGACCGGGGAGTGCCACAGTTCTGATTTGGCATCGACGTCTGCACACATTACCAGTGACTTGTCTCTTTGTGTGTCAGCTATGATATCTTATCGGTCCAAATGTGTTTGTGTGTCATCCCCGAACTGAAAGTACGAGGATACCAACCAGCATTCAGTTGTTCCCTTGGTTGCCTGAACATAGACGTGATGTGGATTGGATATGCTGGACATCAAAGCTATATCCATGTTTTTGTTGGCCCCCAGCACCCCAGACCAGGGACGATCACCGATGGTGAATACATCGCCCCACAGGCCCAAAACATCGTCAAATGGAACATATGGCTACTGAAACATTACTTGCCAAGTTTCTGCTCCACCACAATCCGGTTTAGCTCTGCGGCAACCACTGCTGACCGCTGCATATTTAACTGACTGCATCTCAATATATTATCACAGGTCATAGTCGATTCTGGCGAGCTCTACAGACAGGGCTCTTTGGTATGCAGGGCATTCCCTGGAATCTACTCTATGCACATGTGGAAGTCCCTTTTTCATACAATTTGAGCAGATTTCATTGAATTCATTGTTTCCCTTTTTGGGACAATTTCCAAATTCATGGCCAACACCACCATAACTCGAGCATGTAGATTATGCTTCTCTGCACTTTTTGGCAATATGCCCCTATTGTTGGCACTTATAACATCTCGATAGGGAGATGTAGTCTCTTGTCCGACAGTTTTATTATCCAATGTATACTCTTTCTGTCTTTATTAGTGCATTACGCACTTTTGGATCGCATTCCATCACTACATTGACCCTGTCCGAGTTTCTCTGCCCTGTCATATGACTGATTGTGACTGCCCTTTTGAAACTTTCCATGTCGTGTCCTCAGTCCTCTGAAAGTTTTGCCTGAAAATTGTTGCAGGCAATTTCATATTATCCTCTAACCTAGGCACGATATATATTACAACTTTTGGGCCCCTTCTCCTTGGGGCTTGAAGTTTAAGTCCCAATTCTTTGATTTTTGTAGTATTGTTGATGCTTTCGAGGGTTTTATCGCCCCCTGCATAAATCACTATACCACAACCCCTGATGCCTCTCATATTCCTTATCTTTAGGCCATCAGTTTTGGGGTCGAAACCCATCTTAATCTGTTCCCTTGTCTCAACACTTCCTAGTCTCCTCCTTATCAGGGTAGACTAGTATTACCTTTTTCGCGGGTTTGGGCAGGATACATTCCGCGCCCGCTGCCTGCGCATAACTTCTTATGCCAGGTACTCCTCTTTCTACTGGTATTGTGCTTTCACCTTTTGATTCAGCTTTTTTACCAATTTGCTGCAACTTGCCAATTAATTTCCCATTGTCAATAAGTTCCAAATCTACACATCCCTGTAATTGGTTCCATTTCGGGATTATCCAGTTTTCCTAAGTATTATTGATTTTTGAGCTCTTACTGAGCATCCATTCAATCATTGACGAGACCAATTCCTTAGCCTCGTCATGAATTTTCTTAACCTTCTTTTCGACTCTTAGCATTAGATCATCTTCAACCAATGAGTCACTCCCTTTAACTTTTTCCTCTGGAAGTTGGAAACGTAGTTGCCTCTTCGACTGTTTAGCTTCATCTTTAGGCATGCCAGGAACAGGAACTACTTCTGATCTTAACGCCTGTGACGTTACAGGTACCACTCCCTTGAACGAAGGACAGGTTTTTAAGGCCCGAAGGCCAAAACACCCTCCATCCCCCCGCACAGCATCTGTACTCTGATGACTAAGACAGTGCACGGCAATTTATCCTCTTGGTCTCTTCGAGCCTTTCGCTTTACTTTCTTGCCGTAACTCGGTATTCTACCGGTTTTCTCTTTTAAAAACCTGTCCTCCTCAGCAATCAAGAGTACTCCGAATTTTACTTATTAAACCTGAGTACCCCATTATGGGTCATCAAAAATTCGCCGATTCCATTTATTAAAATCCTCCAGTCTTCTGCCAATTTTGGTGGCGAATTCACTCCACATCTTGTTTAATAGTTTGTTATCCATAATGTTTCCAGCTTCCAAGTGAATGCCCATCTCTTCTATTTTCTCCTTGAAAGAGTCTCTCAGATCTTCAGTTTTCAAACAGATCATTAACACGTGCTGTGCAGTGTCATCAACACCGCAGACCTCGCATAATGGAGATCTCACAAGCCGCAGGCTGTGCAGCTTGGCATTAAAATTTCCATGGCCAGTGATAAATTGCATTCTGTAGAAATTGGTTCTGATCCAATTGCAACTTATTCTCGATCTGATATCAGAAAGGAGCTCAAATGTCTGCCTACCTTTGGTGGAGTTTGTCCACCTGCTTTGCCATTCTACAACCATGTCATCATACAGATCTCCTTATCTTCTTTTGTCAGCCTGCCAGCTCGCGATCTCTCCGCCACCAAGCCCCTGTATCTAACCAGCAAGTCCGCAGGCAGCACTCCAGCGATAACCGGGAAAGACTCGTTGGGTACAGTATTTTATGCTATTGTAACAGTCAGCAGAGCAGCTCTCTGAGCACTGATAAGTTTTCTTTTGTGCCACGAAAGTTCAGCACGATGGTGCCACATATCAGCGCCATAGGAAATGATGGCTTCAAATACAGCTTTACATATGGTGAACAGGGTACCATTATTTAAACCCCAACTGGTATTTACAATTCTTCTAAGTTTTTGGAACACCACCACTGCCTTCCATGACAAATATTCCACATGTTTCAGGAAACTCATCTTGTCATCCATGATGACCCCCATATACTTGAATTCCTGCACATACTTAATCGGGTATCCCCCGAAGCGCCCAGTCGGGTACCTTTGCAACTTCCCTTTATTTAACGAACATCATTTTGGTCTTCTCCGTGGAGAATTTCAATTTTGTATCCTTGGACCATTCCCAGGCCTTGTCCATTATCAGATTTCCTTCCTTGAATTGCCAGACACAAGCACCAAACCATCATCGGCGTACCCACAGACTGTGCGTCCCATGGGGAGTTCCAACTCTAGGAATCCATCAGAAAGGATGTTCCATAGGATCAGTCCTAAGACCGAACCCTGGGGGCACCCTTTAGTTAACTTCTTCCTCACTTGAATGTTCTTATTGCAGTAGATGCTCCACCTGTTTTTAAAGAAATCCTGGACGAACCTGTAGATATTAGCAGGGCACTTCTTCATCTTGAGTCTGTGCATCACTTCCGGCCACCAGGCATTGTCGAACGCTCCAGAAATATCGAGGAAGATGGCCATGATGTATTTCATAGGGGACTCCCTTATGTTCTTATGACATCGTACAGTGCGAAGTCTGTCCCCGTTCCTCTTCTGAACCCATACTAACATTCGTTCAGCGTTTATTCTGCTTCTAAGGCCATTGTAAGCCTTTGGTTAATCATTTTTTCATAGACTTTGCCTAGCGCTGGAAGCAACGTCAGCGGCCTATATGATTTGGGATCATCCAGTTCCTTTTTATTCTCCTTGTGCAGGATACTCAAGCAACCCATTTTCCAGAGGGAGGGAAACACTCCGGTTTGGAGACGGTCGTTCACAATGTCCAATAAAATGTACTTAATGTGGGAGTATCATCTTTTCAGGATCTCGGCTGTTATCCCGTCGATTCCAGGAGCCTTGACGTTTTTCATTTTATACATGATTGCAGTAACCTCTTCCATACTGAAGTCAGGTGCATCCTGTTCTTCTGGAATCGTTGCCATGGACTGTCTCTTTGCGGAGTGCGCCTCCCCTTCTTCTACTAGAGAGTCATCAGGAAGGAGTGCATGAAACAGTGCTTCCATAGATTTTTCCTGATCCAGGATCAGAATTCCATTTATCTTCATATATAGGGGTGGCACCGTTCTCTTCAACTTGTTCGCAGCAAGTTTATAGACGAGACCAAAGGGGTCCTAATTGTCCATTTTGGTAACAAAGTCCTAAAACGATCTGGTTTTCTTTTTCCTGACCCTACTGAAGTAAGCCTGTTTCTTCGTTTTATATATACCTGAGAACTTCTTCCTTTCTTCTCCCCTTAGTTTATGGAGATGTCTTCTATCCCGCCTGAGGGCTTTTCGACCTTGCTCCAACTCTTCATCCCACCAGGATAAGTTTGGGAGTCCCTTTAACGTCTTGTGCAGGTTCTCTTCACATGTCTCCTGGATGATTCGAGTAAATTTATCGACTCGGTCATCCAGGGTTCCCATGATGTTATATGAGCTAAGCTTGCCCAGCAGGGCCCGGTCAAAGGTCGCCCAATCCACCATATTATGGGTGTACCGAACCTCTCTTTTCATTTGTGCAGGGTCATGGACACCGCCACCACGAATCTCGAAAGTGATCAATCTGTGTTCACTCGAACTTTCATCCATTACAGTCCAGTGCTTTATATTGTTATGTGCTTTCCTATTTGTGACAGTGATTTCCAGATAGGATTATGTGTCATGAACCTGAGAGACATATGTTGGGAGTTCACCTTCTATGTTCGCCACATCCAGGTCATTTGTGAGGATGAATTGGCTTACCAACACTCCCGCCCCATCAGTGACAGGAGAGTGCCATATTTCTGATTTCCCATTCACATCAACTCCCACTATAAGTTGTTTTTCCCTTAAGGTGTTTACAATTATCTCCCATCTGTCCAGATATATCTGTGTATCATCCCCGAACTGAAAATACGAAGAGACCAACCAGCACTCAGTTGTTCCTTTGATAACTTGAACACATGTATGGTGTGTATCAGACACACTCGCCATCATGGTAATATTCAAATCCTTGTTGGCCCCCAGCACTCCAGCCTGGGGAGAAACACCACAAGTATAAACATCGCCCTGCAGGCCCACGACTTGTCAAAAGGCACGTACGTTTCTTGTATCAGAACAATATCAAGCTTTTGCTTCACCACGATCCTGTTCAGCTCAGCCACCATAGCCGCCGACCGTTGCATATTTAACTGCCCAACTCTTATGATATTACACTCCATATTTTATTCTGGCGAGCTCGACCGATATACCTTTCTGGTACTCCGGACATTCTCTGGAATCCACACGAGTTTCGTGTGCTTGCCCCTTTTTACGGCAATTGGCACAAATATCTTAATGACCACTATCAGCCTTTTCGGGCAGTTGCCAAACTCATGGCCCGTTTCACTGCACGTCGAACATGTGGATTCCCTTTCTCTAAACTTGCCAGCAATATGCCCCCATTGCTGGCACTTGTAGCAACATGAGAGCGAGATATAATCTCGCACTAGGCAGCTTTCATAACCGACATATATCCGTCTTTGTCAATGAGTGCGTTTCGTACACTAGGGTCGCACTGTAGCACCACATTCACTCTGTCTGCCTCCCTACGACCAGTTTTGTGGCTTATGGTGACCACCCTTTTAAAGGACTCCAGTGTATGTCCTCCACATTTGCCACCATAGAAATTCTGTCGGAAAATAGGTCAGGTTTTAAGGCCTAAAAGCCAACACACCCTCCATCCTCCCGCACTGCAACTGTACCCTGGTGGGTAAGACAGTGCACTGGAAAATAGGTCAAGTGGAAACAAGATGGTGGGATCGTACAAAGGTGAGTAATAGGGTGGCACACTCTAGCAGCAATAAATAACATTACAGGGATCGGCTGTGCACTCTAGCGGACGACAAGAGAACTACAGCATGTAGAACACAGGTGAGTAAATGGGAAACAAGATGGTGGGTGAAAAAAATATGGTAGCCAGATACCAGATGGCAACTGTAAACAAGATAATAGGCGAAAATAAAATGGTGGCCAGAAACAAGATGGCGTACGGAAACATGATGGCGGACGAAAAAAGATAGCCGGTGAAGGTCAATGTAAAGAACATAAGATGACGGAATCCAAGATGGCCTTGGCACATCAGCCCCCAGCCCTTGTCCACGGAGGAACTGTTTGTGTTTACTTACAGATAAAAAACTTCCATCTATGTTTAAGGTAGTACACAAGAAAATTTTTACAGTGTCGTCGAGCCACATTGTTCGCATAGCAACATGTTTTCTTGGAAGAAAATTGCGTACAATATCTGGCATTTGAATTTACAATATATATTTTTTAATCGAATGAAATTTTTGCCGTAATATTTGACTGTTTATTATTCAAGTGTTCTCTATATTCGTCGTTGGTACAAACATGGTCGTTGCATTCAAGTCGATAACTTAAAACAGTACACATGCGTTTGGCAGGCTGTTGTAAATCACCTATAGGCATATACAGGACTATGCTGACAAAAGCCGTAAAATGATGAATGTAGACTTCAGTGAGGAGAAACAATTAAAACAGGCAAGTATATTGCAGACTTAAACGGAGTAATATTTGATTTTATTCATTTAATCGCATATGATGATTAAAAAATTAATTCAAAGATAACATGGATAACGCAGTCTAGAGTTTACCTTAATGGCTAATCACTTACAAGGAAAAGCAATAATGGAGATGCTTTTTAGTGGCATTCACAATCACAGGGATCTTTTACGTTTGAATTGTTATGCCACAGAATGATCACACCACAGTATATATTTATAAACATGTTCTTTATGGACTAGAAACACAAACGAATTAATGTTTCAGTATTTTGTCAGTTACGACTACTCTATGGAGTAGCTTTTACAACATGAGCGACATAAACACTCTTTAATATGGCTGCTTTTCAACCATTACTCTTCTAGCACTGTTGTAACAAAGTAATATAATCGGAAATAATTCTAAAAAAAAGATACGCTGAAATAAAATTTTATTTTTAAACCCCCGGCGAAACATGTGAAACTTTGTTATTTACGAATATTGCTTTCCATTTTACTGATACCGAAAGTAGCAAATTAAGAATAATAATTAATACTAAATGGTGTACCAAAACCACATTTTACTAGTACATACTGTGAAATAATCTAACCACAATATGTCACACTTAAAACAGTTTCACCAAAAATTGTTAAATAACTTGAAAGAACAGTAAAATTGTTACAATTATGTATATGGTTTGACTAGAGGTGCGAAAGAACATATGCCAAAAAATTGCANAGTGAATGCCCATCTCTTCTATTTTCTCCTTGAAAGAGTCTCTCAGATCTTCAGTTTTCAAACAGATCATTAACACGTGCTGTGCAGTGTCATCAACACCGCAGACCTCGCATAATGGAGATCTCACAAGCCGCAGGCTGTGCAGCTTGGCATTAAAATTTCCATGGCCAGTGATAAATTGCATTCTGTAGAAATTGGTTCTGATCCAATTGCAACTTATTCTCGATCTGATATCAGAAAGGAGCTCAAATGTCTGCCTACCTTTGGTGGAGTTTGTCCACCTGCTTTGCCATTCTACAACCATGTCATCATACAGATCTCCTTATCTTCTTTTGTCAGCCTGCCAGCTCGCGATCTCTCCGCCACCAAGCCCCTGTATCTAACCAGCAAGTCCGCAGGCAGCACTCCAGCGATAACCGGGAAAGACTCGTTGGGTACAGTATTTTATGCTATTGTAACAGTCAGCAGAGCAGCTCTCTGAGCACTGATAAGTTTTCTTTTGTGCCACGAAAGTTCAGCACGATGGTGCCACATATCAGCGCCATAGGAAATGATGGCTTCAAATACAGCTTTACATATGGTGAACAGGGTACCATTATTTAAACCCCAACTGGTATTTCCAATCCTTCTAAGTTTTTGGAACACCACCACTGCCTTCCGTGACAAATATTCCACATGTTTCAGGAAACTCATCTTGTCATCCATGATGGCCCCCATATACTTGAATTCCTGCACATACTTAATCGGGCATCCCCCGAAGTGCACAGTCTGGTACCTTTGCAACTTCCCTTTATTTAACCAACATAATTTTGGTCTTCTCCATGGAGAATTTCAATTTTGTATCCTTGGACCATTCCCAGGCCTTGTCCATTATCAGATTTCCTTCCTTGAATTGCCAGACACAAGCACCAAACCGTCACCGGCGTACCCACAGACTGTGTGTCCCATGGGGAGTTCCAACACTAGGAATCCGTCAAATAGGATGTTCCATAGGATCAGTCCTAAGACAGAACCCTGGGGGCATCCCTTAGTTAACTTCTTCCTCAATTGAATGTTCTTATTGCAGTAGATGCTCCACCTGTTTGTAAATAAATCCTGGACGACCCTGTAGATATTAGCAGGGCACTTCTTCATCTTGAGTCTGTGCATCACTTCCGGCCCCCAGGCATTGTCGAATGCTCCAGAAATATCGAGGAAGATGGCCATGATGTATTTCATAGGGGACTCCCTTATGTTCTTATGACATCGTACAGTGCGAAGTCTGTCCCCGTTCCTCTTCTGAACCCATACTAACATTCGTTCAGCGTTTCTTCTGCTTCTAAGGCTATTGTATGCCTTTGGTTAATCATTTTTTCATAGACTTTGCCTAGCGCCGGAAGCAACGTCAGCAGCCTATATGATTTGGGATCATCCAGTTCCTTTTTATTCTCTTTGTGCAGGATACTCAAGCAACCCATATTCCAGAGGGAGGGAAACACTCCGGTTTGGAGACAGTTGTTCACAATGTCCAATAAAATGTACTTAATGTGGGAGTATCATCTTTTCAGGATCTAGGCTGTTATCCCGTCGATTCCAGGAGCCTTGCCGTTTTTCATTTTATACATGATTGCAGTAAGCTCTTCCATACTGAAGTCAGGTGCATCCTGTTCTTCTGGAATCGTTGCCATGGACTGTCTCTTTGCGGAGTGTGCCTCCCCCTCTTCTGCTAGAGAGTCATCAGGAAGGAGCGCATGGAGCAGTGCTTCCATAGATTTTTCCTGATCCAGGATCATAATTCCATTTATCTTCATACATAGGGGTGGCACCGTTCTCTTCAACTTGTTCGCAGCAAGTTTATAGACGATACCAAAGGGGTCCTAATTGCCCATTTTGGTAACAAAGTCCTCCCACGATCAGGTTTTCTATTTCCTGACCCTACTGAAGTAAGCCTGCTTCTTGGTTTTATATATACTTGAGAACTGCTTCCTTTCTTCTCCCCTTAGTTTATGGAGATGTATTCTATCCCGCCTGAGGGCTTTTCGATCTTGCTCCAACTCTTCATCCCACCAGGATAAGTTTGGGAGTCCCTTTAATGTCTTGCGCAGGTTCTCTTCACACATCTCCTGGATGATTCGAGTAAATTTATCGACTCGGTCATCCAGGGTTCCCATGATGTTATATGAGCTAAGCTTGCCCAGCAGGGCACGGTCAAAGGTCAAAGGTCGCCCAATCCACCATATTATGGGTGTACCGAACCTCTCTGTTCATTTGTAGAGGGTCATGGACACCACCACCATGTATCTCGAAAGTGATCAATCTGTGGTCACTCGAACTTTCATCTATTACAGTCCAGTGCTTTATATTGTTATGTGCTTTCCTATTTGTGACAGTGATTTCCAGATAGGATTCTGTGTCATGAGCCTGAGAGACGTATGTTGGGAGTTCACCTTCTATGTTCGCCACATCCAGGTTATTTGTGAGGAAGTATTGGCTTACCAACACTCCCGCCCCATCAGTGACAGGAGAGTGCCATATTTCTGATTTCCCATTCACATCAGCTCCCACTATAAGTTGTTATGCCACAGAATGATCACACCACAGTATATATTTATAAACATGTTCTTTATGGACTAGAAACACAAACGAATTAATGTTTCAGTATTTTGTCAGTTACGACTACTCTATGGAGTAGCTTTTACAACATGAGCGACATAAACACTCTTTAATATGGCTGCTTTTCAACCATTACTCTTCTAGCACTGTTGTAACAAAGTAATATAATCGGAAATAATTCTAAAAAAAGATACGCTGAAATAAAATTTTATTTTTAAACCCCCGGCGAAACATGTGAAACTTTGTTATTTACGAATATTGGTTTCCATTTTATTGATACTGAAAGTAGCAAATTAAGAATAATAATAAATACTAAATGGTGTACGAAAACCACATTTTACTAGTACATACTGTGAAATAATCTAACCACAATATGTCACACTTAAAACTGTTTCACCAAAATTTGTTAAATAACTTTAAAGAACAGTAAAATTGTTACAATTATGTATATGGTTTGACTAGAGGTGCGAAAGAACATATGCCAAAAAATTGCANAAAGAACAGTAAAATTGTTACAATTATGTATATGGTTTGACTAGAGGTGCGAAAGAACATATGCCAAAAAATTGCATTAATTTTCCCCACAGGTCTTTTCTTGGTTTTTCGCATGTGAACTGTTACTAAACAAAATTGATATCCTAAGATCGTTACTAATTTTAATGGATATATTACTTTAAAGATAATACCTATGTTATCACTGTTGCAAGAAAACACTGGTATTGTACATTATTAGCACTATTACAGGTTTACGGTCTCTATTTAAAAGATAAATTAATGGAAACATTTTCTGTAATTAATGTTTATTACGCTTTACCACAACATTACAAAGAAATAAACAGTACAACACGATGGAATCTGATGCACTGAGTTTCGAAGCTGCTACCCAAACCATATAAGTTACAGGAATTGTTAAATGCTTAAAATAAGGAATATGTGATAAATCATTACCATTTATATCTTACCTGCTTTCTTTTGAACGAATCGTTTCACACAAGTATGGCACATAATATTAGCACTCATATGCATCACGAGAAAATGTGAGTGGGCATTGTCGTGTTGAAACTGAGAATCGTCACGATGAGCATAATGTTAAGGGGTTGGTCGTACCAAAATAAATACTTGACATTACAGCGCACATAAATTCAGATAAAGCATATTCATGATGAACTAAGCTGCACCGAAACCCTTTCCGAAATGTTTTGGATACCAGCCAAACAGTTTTATAGTGTGTTTTGAGCGGTATTTTTACAGACGTTTGACGCCAAACAATTCAAAAAGATTTATGGGCAATTTTAGGCTAAATTGAATATGAAACCAGTACTCATATTCCATGTCCGTCATTATTCAAAAAAACGTATACTATCTATTTTCTACTACTATTACTGAAAACTGTACCAACTCGGACACTCCAGTAAAAAGAAAATTACCCAAAAACTCGTTCTACTTTAAACGAAAAATATATAAGAGTATAAGTTATTACCTCGATGTGGAATTCGGAGGACTTGTAGGCTAACAAAGCGTGGTAAAACCACCAAATAAGTTATTTTTTGAAACTACAATTTTTTTTCTTTTGTTGGACTACAACGCCCTTCATAATTAGCTATCTTGTTAGAAATTAATAAAAAAAAAATTATATCTCCGCTGGCATAATTTTACTCNAACGCCCTTCATAATTAGCTATCTTGTTAGAAATTAATAAAAAAAAAATTATATCTCCGCTGGCATAATTTTACTCTGGTTAATTTTGGTTACATGTGGTTTTGTGGTATAGTATATGAGTTCTCTATTTTTGTTTCTAATATTTAAAATTAAATCATTTAGTACCACAAACGATTATTAAAGGAGAGAAAGAATTTAAATTATTTTTTTTTCGACAAATATTAATTTTACTATACGTAAAAACTGAATGGTGATCTTACAATATGGTATGCATATAAANAACGCCCTTCATAATTAGCTATCTTGTTAGAAATTAATAAAAAAAAAATTATATCTCCGCTGGCATAATTTTACTGTGGTTAATTTTGGTTACATGTGGTTTTGTGGTATACTATATGAGTTCTCTATTTTTGTTTCTAATATTTAAAATTAAATAATTTAGTATCACAAACGATTAGTAAAGGAGAGAAAGAATTTAAATTATTTTTTTTTTCGACAAATATTAATTTTACTATACGTAAAAACTGAATGGTGATCTTACAATATGGTATGCATATAAACAATTTTTTTTTAATTTTAAGTGCGTTAGTAGTTGTTGACAAAATAAGCATATCAAAGGAGCTATTTTATTTGGTCAAGANCATTTTTTTTTTTTAATTTTAAGTGCGTTAGTAGTTGTTGACAAAATAAGCATATCAAAGGAGCTATTTTATTTGGTCAAGAATAAAAATACAAAACCAGGATTTCGTTAACCCATATTCTGTATCGTATATAAACAATGCGATGCAGCATTTTATATTGATTGAACGGTGTGGCAGTCCATCAGATAAATCTGATCAAAATGGTGCTTACTAGAATCGGAGAAATAACTAGATGGAATCTGACAACGGCGAGAAAAAGTTAATAGATTATGCAATGCATTTTTTTATATGTGCGCGTACAGCTAACCGATTTATGTTTTGTATCTGTAGAGAATAATCACTGTCTATCTATACTATTTATAGCCGCTCCGGTAATCAATTTACCTCATCATTTCTATTAGCTGCAGGTTTTACGTAGTTATTTGTTTCGGTCATACGAAGACCAAGTGACTTCTTTGGGTGAATGTTCGTCACTCGTTAACACCTGGACAGATGAAAATTTTACTATTTGTAGCTAGAGATGCCGCACACTTCCTCTCTGGCGAGCGTCTTTCTGGAATCTTAGCCGAATGAGTCTGGCATCTCGGTGGCCGGAGGTCCAGCGATGTGAAAAAACCTCAACCCCACCAACCACCGATAGCAAAATTCCTTAAACTTCACATTTTCATCGAAATATGCTCCTTGCGGGAACCATTTTATTGCTGTCTCAATAGTATCGTACTTCTGATACAATTAATAACATCTATGATAAATTTTCTGAATAGAAAATTGAAACTCCTAGAATTGTGAAAGCTTTTTGATTACGTAGTGTTGTAGATGTATGTACACACGAGTGGCTCAATGTTTGCACACAAGCATCCACGTATGGCATTTCATATTTAAAACCAAGTCCAAGCGCGCAAAAATTTCTAAGACTTGATTCTCATGCACAGATATTCAGAGAGCCTTTGCAGGGGGGTTTTCTGGGGCAACTCCCGTTTCGTCGCTTTTCTTCATTCCGCTGCTGTTTTACCTCGTCTCCTCCTCTCACCACATCCAGTCACCGAGTTGGCTGGAAAGTAGTTCTGCCCCTCTCATAGGGCAGCCGATTTTATATAGCGTCAAGCACCTTTCATACATTTTTACCCATCTTGATGGTCAAAAAAAAACCTGCTACTTTTCATTTACACCACTATAAAAACCAAACTGTAAATTAAGTTTACAGTATTAAACATTACAATAATAAGGTTAAAATCATAAATTTATAAATTTACATTTACAGCACTGTTAACAAAGATAATCGAATTTTCATTTACAAAATTTTGTACAAAAAATGGTATAATACAACAGCATAAACGTCGAAAGTATGTGCTCACACTGGCCAAATTGATGCTGGATTGACAAAGTAGCGTGGAGAGATTTGGGGGTGGAGAGATTGGAGTGGCTCTTAACATCGAGGTCGTGAGAGCCGATGAGGGTGAAATGAGGCTGTGCCAGAATGCAAGGGCGGGGGAAACAGGAGATCCCCGAGAAAACCCGCCAACCAGCAGCATTGTCTGGCGCGATTCCCACATACGAAAATCCCGGAGCGACCCCGTCGGGAATCGAACCCGTTTCATCTAGGTGAGGGGCGAGTAGTTTAACCACAACACCACCGTGGCCCCGACAGAGTAGCGCATTCTGTTCTCTGAGCGTTGTCTTTATGCTGCGGTTTTAGTGTTTGTCCAACAGCCAGTTAGGCTTTGCTGCTTGGAATCCTAGGAGAGTGACGAATTTTGGAGTCTGGTAGTGACATTGCTGCACTAACAACACAATATACTACTTCTAAGCTATAGTAACGTATAAAACACATGACGTGCACACTACAGATTATAGCAACAGTTATAAACACAATATCTGTTGCACTTATTGCTACTGTGTGGTAACGAACTCACAATCAAGGGAACTTGTGTTCGATACCGGACTACAGATGGATTGTTAAATGCTGTTTTGCCACTTGGTTTCCCATTCCGCTTCCAAGAAAGAACAGTTAATTAAAATATATACCTCCATTGTTGTGCCCTACAGCTGACAAACAGCTATAGATATTTACTTGAAACCAATAAGATACAAATTAAAAACATCAGACAGAAATAGCGTAGTTATTTGCATTAATTTTCGCAGGAATTTCTTCGTGTCACTACTTTCGCGTTTGCTTTATTTTACGGTTTGTATTAAAAAAAACCATAAACCTGGATATCTTCAAGTGTGTTATATCAATTAATCGCGTGGTTTCGCCCGGTGCTGTCACTATTTATTCTGTTGCAATCATTTCACTAATTCGTTCTTTTTCATTTACTTTCCCCTTAGTTCGCACTGCCATCTGGTAATGGCAGCTGCAATACTTTCGAATCTTTGTAAGAAGGAAAACGTTTTATGATTCTCAAGTCATGAATCATAGTAGGAAGCATTTTGCATGAATTTTAATTTTGCAACGGCTTTATGTTTTCCACTCACAAAAAATTTCGAATAAAACTTAACAATTATTTCTTGAGCATTGTAATAGAAAAAATTCGAGTGTATTCTTTAATGTGCCAATAGAAATCCATGAAAATGCTACACACTTATATTTTCACAAGGTTGTTAGATATATCCGCGAATATATACCTGAGTAATANCAACTCCCGTTTCGTCGCTTTTCTTCATTCCGCTGCTGTTTTACCTCGTCTCCTCCTCTCACCACATCCAGTCACGAGTTGGCTGGAAAGTAGTTCTGCCCCTCTCATAGGGCAGTCGATTTTATATAGCGTCAAGCACCTTTCATACATTTTTACCCATCTTGATGGTCAAAAAAAACCTACTACTTTTCATTTACACCACTATAAAAACCAAACTGTAAATTAAGTTTACAGTATTAAACATTACAATAATAAGGTTCAAATCATAAATTTATAAATTTACATTTGCAGCACTGTTAACAAAGATAATCGAATTTTCATTTACAAAATTTTATACAAAAGTGGTATAATACAACAGCATAAACGTCGAAAGTATGTGCTCACACTGGCCAAATTGATGCTGGATTGACAAAGTAGCNTGGTATAATACAACAGCATAAACGTCGAAAGTATGTGCTCACACTGGCCAAATTGATGCTGGATTGACAAAGTAGCGTGGAGAGATTTGGGGGTGGAGAGATTGGAGTGGCTCTTAACATCGAGGTCGTGAGAGCCGATGAGGGTGAAATGAGGCTGTGCCAGAATGCAAGGGCGGGGGAAACAGGAGATCCCCGAGAAAACCCGCCAACCAGCAGCATTGTCTNATGAGGCTGTGCCAGAATGCAAGGGCGGGGGAAACAGGAGATCCCCGAGAAAACCCGCCAACCAGCAGCATTGTCTGGCGCGATTCCCACATACGAAAATCCGGGAGCGACCCCGTCGGGAATCGAACCCATTTCATTTAGGTGAGGGGGCGAGTAGTTTAACCACAACACCACCGTGGCCCCGACAGAGTAGCGCATTCTGTTCTCTGAGCGTTGTCTTTANGGGGCGAGTAGTTTAACCACAACACCACCGTGGCCCCGACAGAGTAGCGCATTCTGTTCTCTGAGCGTTGTCTTTATGCTGCGGTTTTAGTGTTTGTCCAACAGCCAGTTAGGCTTTGCTGCTTGGAATCCTAGGAGAGTGACGAATTTTGGAGTCTGGTAGTGACATTGCTGCACTAACAACACAATATACTNGCTGCTTGGAATCCTAGGAGAGTGACGAATTTTGGAGTCTGGTAGTGACATTGCTGCACTAACAACACAATATACAACTTCTAAGCTATAGTAATGTAGAAAACACATGACGTGCACACTGCAGATTATTGCAACAGTTATAAACACAATATCTGTTGCACTTATTGGTACTGTGTGGTAACGAACTCACAATCAAGGGAACTTGTGTTTGATACCGGACTACAGATGGATTGTTAAATGCTGTTTTGCCACTTGGTTTCCCATTCCGCTTCCAAGAAAGTACAGTTACTTAAAATATATACCTCCAATGTTGTGCCCTACAGCTGACAAACAGCTATAGATATTTACTTGAAACCAATAAGATACAATCTAAAAACATCAGGCAGAAATTGCGTAGTTATTTGCATTAATTTTCGCAGGAATTTCTTCGTGTCACTACTTTCGCGTTTGGTTTATTTTACGGTTTGTATTTAAAAAAACCATAAACCTGGATATCTTCAAGTGTGTTATATCAATTAATCGCGTGGTTTCGCCCGGTGCTGTCACTATTTATTCTGTTGCAATCATTTCACTAATTCGTTCTTTTTCATTTACTTTCCCCTTAGTTCGCACTGCCATCTGGTAATGGCAGCTGCAATACTTTCGAATCTTTGTAAGAAGGAAAACGTTTTATGATTCTCAAGTCATGAATCATAGTAGGAAGCATTTTGCATGAATTTTAATTTTGCAACGGCTTTATGTTTTCCACTCACAAAAAATTTGGAATAAAACTTAACAATTATTTCTTGAGCATTGTAATAGAAAAAATTCGAGTGTATTCTTTAATGTGCCAATATAAATCCATGAAAATGCTACACACTTATATTTTCACAAGGTTGTTAGATATATCCGCGAATATATACCTGAGTAATANAAATCCATGAAAATGCTACACACTTATATTTTCACAAGGTTGTTAGATATATCCGCGAATATATACCTGAGTAATAAGATTGTAAGGATATTTTTTGTAGTTGTTCCGCATTTTACTGAAATTACACTGGCTTTAAACTGTTTAATTCATGGCCAAAAGAAGTTATAATATTATTTAAAATTGTTTTCTTATTAGCAAAACTATTCCTGGAATAAAATAAAGCACCACTTTTCTCTGTATTTAAAAAAAAATTCCGACATGAAGTGTTTACTGCACAGTATGTGTGTGATACTAGAGTATAATGACGTAACTTATAAAATTACTTTATAAGTGTGCAGTTGTTTTGTACTGTAAATATACTGAATTGTACTAACAATACACTCTACTGTGAGGCAAAAATGGTATTGCTATGATTTGTTAACTGTCCGGATATAAGAATGATAAAATGCCAAACGCAGATTACAGTTGTAAGTCATCAAGTTTTTGTACGAACTAGAATTAAGACGCCCGCCTACCTGAGAGCAAGTTCGTTCATCCGGTCTCGCGGTCAAGCCAGCCGGGAGGGCGACAGTGGCCGCAGTTGGAACTACTGTACCTTCNAAGTTCGTTCATCCGGTCTCGCGGTCAAGCCAGCCGGGAGGGCGACAGTGGCCGCAGTTGGAACTACTGTACCTTCTCTCCCCCTACAAACCACAGCTGCTTTCTCCTCTCCTACACGGAATACTCACGCCATGCAGCAGGGTGCTTCCCAANTCTCCCCCTACAAACCACAGCTGCTTTCTCCTCTCCTACACGGAATACTCACGCCATGCAGCAGGGTGCTTCCCAAAGCGTACTCTTGACTCGTGGCCTTTCCTTCTACCTGTAATATCGCTACCACGTAGAGGCGAGCGCCAAGTGCTCATGACAAGGAGATGCCTTGTGTTCAAATTGTATCTGCAGCGTCTTAGATATTTAACATATATCGCGTAGCTATAAAAATGAAATTTAAATACAAATTTTCCATTCATTATTTTTTCTCACAAAACCTTTTAATAAGGTTTACATAATGTCATGTAATACACTCATAATACAAATATGCGTGCATTTTTCCATAGACGATGTCAATAAGCCTCTGTGAGAGAACCAGACATGCCTATTTTACAGGAACGGTTCTTTCTTTCCTGTTCAGCCAGTAAATTAATGATATTAATGAGGCAAGAGTAGCAAATGGCATGATATGGTTTAAACGCGAGTGCCGTAATAAAGTTCAATTTATTCAACAAAGAAATTGTAAACTTAAGTAGCAGGGTGTTCATGTTCAAAGGCAAAATAAAATTTCAACACATTCATAAAACACATACTGTAATATAAATGATAATAATATTGATGATGAGCTGACAACCCGAAGGTTGTTTTGAGCCCTGTGGCAATGGAAGCGCGCCCAGGGTGACCACGAAGTTGATTATACCTACGTTGATTTACAATTGCCGCAATTAAAAAAAGGCCACAATAAAAAAGCGGGTTTCACCTAAAGGAATGACATTACGTTATGTTAATCTTGGTCGTTACGATATTTTACCGAGAAACAACTATTTTGCCGCTTACGTGGCTCATTGTCTAGAAGGGGGATGACGGATTTTACGTCAACATAGCTTTCTGAATATGTCAACGAATGTAACTAGCACACAACTTAACACTTCTCTGTTTGCATCTTAAGTGCCATGTTTAAATGTTAATAAAAGTAAATAATTTAATCTAAGCTATATTTATTTTTTCCAAAAATATGATTAGCTTCCGGAAACTTTCATTTCAAGAAACCATTCCTGTGTACATTGTGTAATTTTGTTTAAGAATGGTTCAAATTGACTTATTAAAAAGTATTTTATCCCCTTCTCCCTTTCTACTCGTATTTTAACAATAAGGATGAGATTTTTCTGCATCGCGTTTAAAACGTTCTGCATTGCCCATAATCCACATGAAAACTCAGTAGCAAGCGTTAGTGACTGACAGACTGACAAGTGCCCAACACCAGGCAAACAAAGCATAATGGAGTAGGAGCCTACGTATAGATGAATATAGAGTAAAATCAAATACTAACGAGTTTAACAATTTTGCATTGTATTATGCATATGTACTAAATTTCCAGATTTATTAATAAAACTGTTAAACAATGTTATATTTAAGAGCGAGTTCTTAATACGACTAAACTACAAATTACGGATATATGAAAACAATTTGATTGAGAAGCATTCCTATTGTCAGTTACAGATTCCGCGAAAGTGACAGAAATAGAGGTTGTTGTTTCATTTTCATTGAAAAATAATAAATAATTGGCCCCTCCTCGCCTTCAATAACCATTACCTTGCCCGTAACAGTGTCGATGCCTATGCTTCAATTGGACAGAAAGTACACAGCAGAAAAGTGCAAAATAATAACTAGGCATGTGATTTCCTACAAACACTTTTATTATTATTCGTAAATACAAATAAATAACAAGTATTGCAAAATAACAAATACATACTGTATTTCAGTATTTAACATAAAAAGGTAATGTACTATACGAATATTCTGTTCTTAATATTCTGAGGAAATTAGAACGTATGTACTTGATAATAAAAAAAAATATACATTTGTATAATATCTTGATCAGTTATGTTATTGCCCCTATAATATTTAATCTCCTTGAAACCCTTAAATGTACAACCTGCATATTTATTAACTATATTTTAAACTTAGAGATTTTTTTGACCCTGCGTAATATAAAATAAGTGGAACTGTACCGCTTTTTCTGAGTATCGGTGTTATTTATTGTATTATAAATTTCTACACCTCACATTTTACGGATAGATAAGTTTGCATGTACTATTAATTTTATGTTTTAAACATATGCATCGCTTAATTTTTCATAAATGCTACCGTAATTTCAGTATATTACTTGCACATATGTAGTTTTTGGTGAAGAGCTATATTTATATGTATTTATACGGAATTTTTTTGAAAATAAGTGTTACTTAACTTCTGGTAGTTTCAGCTGTAAAGACAGGAAATTAAAATAACGATTTCAAAGCTGGCATTAGGATAACTTCCAGACTTATAAAAAAATTTCCTGCATGATCTCAAACGCCACTGAGATCTAGTTAATTGATAATTACTTAAGTGTGATATGTGTGTATATATATATTTTATATGAATAATTTAGAAAATTGGATGCTTCTCTTTGGTGCTTTGTCACATTCCGTTCAACAGCATTACTACAACGGAAATAATTAGACCGAAATTATTTAAGTTCAACGGAAAACACATCCGAGTTATGATTATGCTGCTACACATTTTAATGGATAGCTACAAAAATGGTAGAGCAATAGATTATCAGTTTCTCTCAATTGGCACATAACGGGTTATGTTCAGTAAAACAACGTTTTCAAATTGATCTCAAAATTCTAGACTATAAACCATTTGTTAAAAGAAATTATTCTCATTAAGGCAAGTAACAACAATTCCGTCTTACAAAATACATTTTTCAGCCTTATCAGGATTACTCAATAAATTAATAATAATAATAATAATTAATCCAGGCTAATTAATTTAGAAAACTGGTTCGGCTGTCCCTGCAATATGCTGTAGAACTATTTGAGTAATGTGTTTGAAAACAAAAATACCATATACTAAAAGTCTGAAAATAATACAAAAGATTGGTAATGGGCCGATTCCATATTTACAAAAGAACTACAATCACCATGCGCGTGTTTGGATTCGTGCCCTTTACTCCTGAAGTTTTCCCCGTATTAAGAGTCAATCATCACTGTTAACTCCTGATTCAAAGTAACTAACTATTCATGACCGTACATCGTATGTGAATGAACCCCCAAACGTCACGTTTCGAAAGCAAAATAATGCTTACTGTTTCACAAACTGAAAATAGGCCTATGTTGGTTGCGAATAAGCGAAACAAAAATATTCCACATTAAACAAACTAATTTCTATGAAAAAAACTGCTACAGAAATAATTTTTGGTCGGAACAAGTTCCGTAAATGTAAATGTCACATTGTCTAAAAATAAAACGAAACCTAAGGACATGCATTAAAAAAGAAATTAAGTTCAGAAAAAACTGGAACTTTCATAACTATAATAATTAAAGGGAATTCTTAAATATTTTTAATATTATTACATATAAAATGAAATAAGCATGTTACTTGTACAGTATACTCATTACAGTCTAAAATAAGAAATGTATTTACTACATTAAAAATCACATCTTAAATTTTTTTCCAGAAAAGTAATTTGTTATCCCTACAGAATGACAAACACATTGAACACTACCTATAACGAACTTTTAATAATAATTGTTTGAATGTATTCCTAAATAACAAAATGAAACCTATTTCATTTAGGTTTTCATTTTAAATTGCACAAATTTCTAGCAATGTTGAGTATTAACACTACTCACTATTTCGGCGATTAACGCATAGAGAACATAATATATTTTTCTTACATTATAAATATGACATGCCGTCACCAGTCTTAAACCACACTTACAAAACCTATTTGTTTAATGGAATTGGCAGAATAAAGGAAACTGACCCTATTTTCACTAAAGTTATAGTATCTACACTGAAATAAGTTGTATGATATTGTATTTTGACAATTGCCTTGCAAAAATTGTTAACAATTTAAAACACCTGTATAAAAACCCACACCACTAATGATCGTAGTTTTCACATACTGTTAGTTACACATGGAAAGAAATAAACATGGTAAAACTCTAACAAAGATGGCCCTTCTCCAAATGTAAAACAAATTGGGTTTCAAGATAATGAAGAGAAATGTAAATGCCACTTATATACATATCACAACTCTTGGTACGAATACCTGTCAATTAATTGTTATTTTTTATTGCTAATGTATAAATCCTCTTTAGCGCTTTTAGATATATCGTAAAGTAAGTCCTTTAGGGTGCCGTGGGTCTACAAGTTCAGGCAGCATAAAATCCATTTAAAAATTGATCAATTTTTGCACCATTTTTGTTTTCCAAAATTCCATGAAACGCTCAATTTTCTGTACAAGCATGCCTAAAGGAGTCCAAATGACAAAATAGCACATCTTTCTTTCTAATCCGTACTTCGTGACCTTCGTTCCATGGAAACTACTGTAAATTAGAGATATTACAGTCTTTGCTCTTGGAGTCGACGACTTCATTTTACAAATGCGTCCGAAAGAGTAAGCTGTTAGCCGTTTCGACCGTTCTGTTAGCCAAAGATGAGAGTTGTACTGTGCATTTGTGTTGGCCTGAAGAGAATTTCTGTCACAGTTATNTTCTGTTAGCCAAAGATGAGAGTTGTACTGTGCATTTGTGTTGGCCTGAAGAGAATTTCTGTCACAGTTATTAAGACTCAGCTTTTGCAAAAAATTTTCTTCTTTACTCCGAAATACTTCCTTGGTCATTTCAGGTTCTGAATTTACATTACCATAGTGACAGTCTGGACCAGTCATGTTTAACTTCTTACGTTTAAGTTTTTTAGGTTTTCCTTGTTGTCGCTTTCTCATTTTCTGCGCTGACCTTTACTTGTTGCGAATATTGTTAGTGCAATATAAGCCTGGGCTTTGAAGTGTCATTTGGTTGTGGAGCATCCTTTGAGTTTCCCCTTTAGTGTTATATTCGATAACAGAGATATTGCATCTTTTATCGTACCCACCTCTCAAAGAAAAGTTCACCCTCTTACCTACCTCCTCGAGTTGAATCTTTCAACATTATTTGTAGAAACATTGCGAACAAGGCTACTGACGTGGTGGGCAACAAGGTTCTTCGCTGACATTATTTCATCCCACATACCTACTGCTTTCAGTTCCTCCACTACACATACTTCACCATCCTTTGGTCCTTTGCAATAGTAACCTCTTTCTTGGCATCTTCCATGATCACCAAAAACATGGAAAGGTCCATTACGAATGTCCTTTTGCAATTCATTTATTCTTTTTTGCAAGGGAAAATTTTGAGTGTTCCTGTAGTTTATGGCACTTGTCACTGCGACGCGAAGACGCAACTGATGTACAGGATCTAATACCCGTCTGACTGCAGCAGGCACCGGACCAACATCATTTTTAGTTTCAGANGACGCAACTGATGTACAGGATCTAATACCCGTCTGACTGCAGCAGGCACCGGACCAACATCATTTTTAGTTTCAGGAGCTACGTCTCTCAGTCTGCGGTTATAGTTTCTGATTATTTGATTCTTACATTCAATTTTTGTGATGCTGAAATTTGGTCCGTATGGTTGATTTGCGATCAGCTGTTTCATCACACTACTTTCACCATCACCTGTACATAAGATGAGAAAACAGTGTTTTAGTTAAGGTGTAACGTTCCTATAGTATACAATATACANTCACCATCACCTGTACATAAGATGAGAAAACAGTGTTTTAGTTAAGGTGTAACGTTCCTATAGTATACAATATACATTTTTTTGTAATTTTACAAAGAAAATCTTTGGCAACCCTGTTGCCAAAGGAGTCCTTGGTAGAACTACAGAGCTTTTCCTTGTACAAAATACAATGACTTTCAAAGTAGACTTGCAATATATATGTTTGTACAATTACAATGGATAATCTTGTATATCCAATTCATTGGTAATTAGCGAATATAAAACTTTATTGTTTAGTTTGCTTTCGAAAACAAATTAATGTATAAGAAAACTATGATACAAAAATTATCATTCATATACGAAAAGGCAGTGACAATCAGACACGAACCCGCGCCATTTTACGTTTGAACCTACGACCTTTACCGCTACACCAACACATTAATTGAGACGAATATATAAAGAATTAAAATACATGGATCGGGTTACTGAAATTATATTTTCTACGCTGTATGAATTATGTTTAATCATTTTTGATAAGTAAATCTGTTTCTGATAAATTAATAATTTTAATCACATTGCTTTACTTATTTGCCATTTGTGAACATCACCAAATATAATGGATACAGTTTTTTTGTAAATGAATGTAAACTTACCTATTACTTTGTTATACTTCAAGATATGCATCTCGATGCTATTCCGTAAGCCTTCAACAATGATGTCTGCTGCCATAGCAGTCGACGACTGTGCCCAATTTTTATGACAGACGTGTGGTTTAACAGTCTCGTATTTTGAAGAAGCTCGCTCGCAAATGCAGCAATAAGCATTCCTTGTACTAATAAAGAGAACTTTTTTGGTCTTGGTACCAATGATAAATGCCTAAAACAGAAAACCAACAAACCCTATTCAAATATTAAATACTTGGCGTACGCTTAAAAAAACAATGCTATAATTTGAGATAGGGATAGCTTACCACACCAGACAAGGCGTTGGAATTTGTCCCATAAGATCGTTTGCTCCATGCTCCATCGGTAACTACAGCTATGACAGGTACTCCATCCTCATCAACTTCTCCCACTTCTAAGGCTAAACTCGCTTCTTCTCTCCCAGCTTCTTGCATTCTTCGCCAAGCAACTTTTTTTATAACACCTGACAGATATCTCTGACGTCTCTGAAATGTTTCTTTTGCCATGCATGGCATTTCTAAATTCGAGGCGATGTCACTAAGCTGCGTAAAACCTTGCCCAGTGAGTAACATGCTACTGACCCAAGAATCATTGATGTTCATCCATCCTTTGGTTGATTTTGGACATTTAGAACTAATTTTTATCCTTCAGACCACACATAAAGCATTGAAAGTGGTAGATACTTTCCATTCCTTTTCTTTCTTCTTTTAGCAATACCATATTGTCGAAGCTACAATCAAAAATTTTACTGTGCCTACTTATTCTCGATATTTCAGAAAACAAATAACTTATATCAAAAGTACGTCTCCCTTCAATGGTTGCTGGGGTTGAGATTGAAGTATTTAGTTCTGGTGCTGTGGTATAGCTCTCTGTGCGTTCTGAAAATTCTGGAAACTCAGATTGTCTGCTACTATTGGCATCACCTTCAGGCGACAAAGGTAGCAGACTGGCATTTGATATGTCTGAAATATTATCTTTAGTGTTTATGTCGCGTTCATCTTGACATTCATTTGCACTTGAAAGATCACTAGGATTACTAGCTTTATTTTCTGGTGTTGCTATCTCTANCACTAGGATTACTAGCTTTATTTTCTGGTGTTGCTTTCTCCATATAAATATTAGGCCAATAGGAACAACCTGGTTCCGAGTTCTCCAAAGATAGCCTTTGCGGTGTGACTGACAGTTCTGATGATCTGAAACAAAGTATTGACATTCTTAACGAAAATGTTGAAATTCCAGTTCTACATTAGGTTAATAATTTAATTAATATATTCGTACAAAACATACAATATACCGACGAATTACTTGTATAACTTCTTTCACTTATCAACGCCGTCTACCTTGCGCACCAATTGCTTTGCAGTGTGTTCGTAATAAATGTTTTAAGAGAACCTGTTCTACTTGTTTGCTAACTTTTGAGGCACGGAAAGAAATCGCACCTCAGACTAGTATAAAGTGCAACCTTTAACATTTCATTCATATTCCTAACATTAACTTGAAACCCTTTAAAATGCCCAAAAACCACATTTCCAAACTGATGTATATATGCGATACAAGTATAAGCCTGCATTAAACTTTTGATGCAAACTTTTGACTGATAAAATTAAAGAGTTATCGCCTAAAATACCATAATAAACGTAACACGACTAAAAGTCTGCACGCCAGTTCAGAGCCTTGCGCGTAGAGGCGAGCGGATACTTGATGCCCGCGCCAGTGTCGCCCTGAGTGCTCTCCTGCTTCTGTGCCGCAAAAGCGTAAAATAGATTCTGGTAGACGGGCATTACCAAGAAGTGTAAAGTTAACTTATCCAGAGCATATTTCAACATAATGTCAGGCATAACTACAAAATGAAAAAAGATTCATGAAGTTTAATGTTTATAAGGGAAATAATATGTGCAGAGTTGAAGCGGCCACCGATAGACAGTGAGGATGTAAGAAGTTGGAAAATGATAGTTCGGGTTCAGGATGTGGCGTTGATCATAGAAGGTTGCGCCGGGTCAATGACCTCAAGCGTGGGACCTTTAGTGACATCACCGTGGTCATGTTTGTTTATGATGTTACCCACTATAGAACGCTGGAGTCGTGGTGGCCATACTTTTTATAGGTGTAGTTTACGTAAAATTCATAATCTGTATATTTCATCCAATTTAAAAAATGCTTATTTTATTCAGCAGAGTATCTAAATTTTGCAAATAGCGAGGTACAACTTTAACTAACTATGATTTTTAACATTCATAAATAGTTATTGATATTAAAAACTTTCAAATCGCACGATTAACAAAATATTTATTTTAATGTTCAGTAAAATCGAATTTCTAAACTATTGTAATACAACAAAACTTTGTTTTATGCTACGGCGATAATCAAAATATTTAATCAATGATATAATTTTAAATTTTAATATAATATTTCACTTAAATAAACGAACAAATAGAACGTACAGTTCAGTCGGCAAAGTCACAGCTGAGGTCATTAGTCTGGTGCCACTTGCTACGAACGGCACCGCATCTTGCGACCAAACCGTCCTTGTCCATCTACTAATATAAAACACGGGTGAAAAGTATTATGCAGACCTGCGAGGTTAAACCCATAAATAATCAAAGCATCGACGGGGTAACATGAGATGAAAATGGAGCAACTACGGAATGCTGTGGTGGGAGGAACAGAAGTACTCCAAGAAACCTCGCAGCGACCATCACGTTTCCTATTTACGAAAATCCGAGGTGACCCTGTCGGGAATCTAACTATTTGCCTTTGGTAAAATGGAATGGCGTGATCCCCACAACACCCGAGCTTTCAGCAATCCGTAAGAATGGCAGTAATCGACACCTAGGTTGGGGCCCAGAAATTGGTAGCCACATACCTGTAACTCCAAATAAATAAAAATGAAGTTCCGTTTAAAAATAGGGCTAAATACTCTCATAGGATATTTGTGTTTGTTGAGTTTTTCAAAATCAAAATAATGGTACGAACATTAAAATTTTTCCTTGTAAAACTAACTGAAGTTATTGTCAGAATAAATCCATGAGTCCAATACCTCGCTAGTGTATCGCAGTAGCCCTGCGACTATGTAAGATAAATTATTTTAGTTTTGTGTTTTAATTTTTGTGTGTATGTATGTATATATATAATTTCCTGACTTAATACCTGAGAGACTATATGAGGAATTTTATGTCGACTTAATATAACTTATTGCCAGAAACACCACCATCACCATCAACATCCGTTCCACTTCGCTATGTCTTATATATATATATATAAGAAGCGAACACACTAGTCTTAGCATGAAACTCTTAAGAGCTAGAAGGAAATTAATGTGCCCCTCCTATTTGAATAACACACAAATTTCTCGGACGCAACTTCTAGGCATCATCTTAGAATTACAATGTCTGAAATCGAACTCATTGATATGTCTACCAATGTTATGGTTAACTGTACTATGCATTAGTTTTTGTGAGCAAGGACGTGAAGTCATGCAATCAAATAATCAGCAGTGCTGAATTAATTTCGACGTATCGCTTACGAAGTAAGTTCGACTACAACCGCGAGTTCATTGCATAGACATCACACGTGATACATACACGACTGCAACATGAATTTACTTTGTCGTGTTCGCATATTCTTGGGGGTATTAAATATGCTGCAAAGTTGGTTCACAGTAATGCATCCCCTTTCCCTTTTAATAATAAAACATGTACTACCACTCTTCGCTAATTGCACACCCACTCACAATATATTTGTATTCTACATATCATGTTACCTCGTTATTCTAAGGAAAACTCTTATTTCTGACTAACCTTTCATTTGTTCTCGCATAACAGTCGTCACGTGAGTCACGACATGGCGGATAGTTAGTACAGACCACGGAGAGTCCCGAATCAGCGGTTTTGGCACATCCTTTGTTTGCAATTTTGTTCGCTTCTTCTTTACTTATTAGACGTGTTCTGCAAAAGATTAAAAAATTTCGGTAAAAATAGTTTTAAAAAAAATTTCTATTAATTAGTTCACATTTAAATTGTATCTAGGGAAGAAAAAAATAAGCATTCGTATGTAAGAACCTGTGGACTATACAGTAATAAAAGTGCCTTGCCACTTGGTTAAATCATATTTTAGCGTTATACTAATTTGCAAAATTTTTAATATTACGTTTTGGCGCAATCACAACAGATATACGCGCATTGCGGATCCGACAACAATTATACACGTATTGTGGATCCGAAGGTAATAACAAAATTTGTCTATTATAAATGCACTCGTCGTACAGCATCAACGCGACACACTCATATTATATTAATAATTTACACCTTTTATCACTTCAACATGTGACCCCCATTGTCAAAACGCAAGAATTAGTATGCAAATGACGGCAATACACGCTAATCGGTTCAAGATTATTTTCGGTTGTTAGAAATTATCGGAGTACAAAGCTTCTAAAATACTGACTTAAAAATCAAAGCAAAGACAAAATATACACATGTGTTTATTTTATCCGAGAAATTTACCTAAAGCATTCTAAAAATATTAAGTACTTAGTCAAAGAAACGCCTTTAGCACTAAGAAGCTGAGTTTCCTTTCGTGAAAGGTTTGTTAATCATGTTGTGTACGTGAAAGAAAAGTAAACGGGGGTGGTCAAACTCGCAACTAAAAAGAAACTAATACGAATATAATATTGTATTTGTTAAATTTGTATTTTTATATATTTTATTTTCACAATTTTTTTTTCTATCGCGGTAGAGGTTTACATTCAATTGACGTCGTATTTGTTGTTCTGATGCTGCTGAAATATATCATGATTGTTCAACAAATGAGGTAGTCTTGGTATAATACTTTGATCCGCATACATACAGTATTCTATGAAAACAGTGTATCACGTTGAACTAATATAAAAAAGAAGAATTTGAAATAGGAGTTTATTAGAAGTTTAACATGCTGTTTTATTTTCGTGTCAAGCTACATTAACTTTAAACTCCTTGTAGTGATTTTCGTGAAATAAAGATCAGTATGTTTGGAAATACACTTGAAAATATGATATGAAAACACACATGTATAAACAGCACTCCCAGAATACATTAACACTAATAACACCTACCTGGTACCGTCGAAATATTTAACTCTTCCTTTATTCCACTTTCGTTTCCTACGATTTGCGTGCAACCATAGGCTGCTGTTCTTCCCTCGTCTTCTCCTATCGTCAACACCTCTCATTCTTCCAGTGCTGCAATATAATTATTCAAGAGAAAAAAGTAACAATTTTTCAAGTAGCAGAAAGAATTCCTTGGCTCCTACACACGGCTCAATATACTTCACGCGGCTCAACTAACAGACAGGTTGTTGGTTCAACTCACACGCATTTACTGCACATCCTATGCGGCGAGAGGTAGGGGTTGCTTAGCGCGCCAGAGCTGGTCCCTTTCTCCCCCACCCCCCTCGATCGATGGCTGGCGAGGTCAATAGCCCAAGAGAGCACCACTTGATGGACACCGAGCAAGTGCAAAACATGCCGCATAAATACGCGTTTCTCTCGAAATTTATTGCGGTGACCCTATAAATTTACTTGTGAATATGCTGTACAAAACTTCATCGCACTCGGTTATACAAGTTTTACGCCACTTTGATAAGTACATTTTAAGATACAACAGCTTTAAAATGCCTTTTTTTTAGCGATTTCTAAGACCCTCAAAATCATGTTTCCTTTGTGCTGGGTGCCTTGAAAATGGCATGCACGGATAGACTGGAGTGTGATTTATTTTCCTACGAAACAGATTTCAAAACACGTGCCGCAGTTTCTGTGCAATACATGTATTTCAGACACACTGCAACGTCGTTCACTCACTAGGTACTCGGTTACCTTAAGTAACATTTTATGTAACAAAATCTGCTTATTGTAACACACAGTTAAATTCAGTGATGACACATTTCAGGAAGCACTTATATCTTAAGTAAAACATAGTGATGCTATTCCCCCCCTGTGGTATACAGGATGGGCCATAGGGTCGGAGTAAATTCCTCCAGGCACAGACTATAAGGTGCCTTGAAGGTTGAGGGTATATCAATAAGGTAGACTTTCGGTGTATCACTTTACTGGATGGATATATTTTCTCGAGTTTAAACATACAGAAACACTTCCGAGGCGTGGTACTCTATTAAACTAACTTGGATTAACTGTGGGCGAGGGGGGTCTCTTTGGCCAACGACTTGATACTTAACTCTGCTGGCAGTGCTTGGTATGTTGTTGGCTGTGGATGAGATCCGGCGATGCAGGAGGCCTTGGAAAAGGCCCGCGTTTGGTGCAGTCTCCCCTTGACTGCTGCTCTGGGTTCGTTCCTCGACGCTCTCCTCCCGTTCCGACGTCCTCTCGCGATTACCCGACACAACTGATTCTCTCGGCACGGTGATAATGAACTGTCGAACCCTCTTCTCACGAAAATTGGCTTATATCCTTTCTCGACTCCCTCCCTGAGTTCCTACACATGTCTCTCTTGTTGGTGGAGGGGGGATGTGGTAGCCTTCAGTACAAAGCACTTCTAACACGTTCCCTGTGTCAGCTTATTCTTCCGCGGTTTGGCTAAAAGAATGGTAGGGGTGAGGAGTGTTTGTGGCACCCCTTTCAATTTGTCAGCTGTTTTCTCTGGCATAAAGCTAGAGTGGTTCTTGCTTGGCTCTGCAATTCCTCCCGCTTTAAAATGTATTAATGTATCGCCTTCCGGGTGCTTCGGCGATATGCCAGCACTTACTCGGCACAACCTTGACATGTATAACTGTGATCCGTTCTGGCTGTCCACGTGTCTCTTGACATGGTGTCGACTGGTAGGCACTCGCTGGGGATCAGCGACGCTTCTACTCCCGATATGCGTTACACGTCAATAGCTATAACAGCTTCTGTTAGTGCAATCACTTAAACGAAAAAATGTTGACGTTAATATATAGAAATATATTTAATTAAATACATTTGTATACTATACCTACTTTTTTTTATATTTTGCATTTAAAGAATATTTTTTAATGTTTAATCCAGCAAATGAATGTGGATTCAACATCAGTGTAAGATTATTTGTTTGATTATCTTAATTTTATTGGATATATGGACCGAAACTTTAGAATACGTCTCATCTGACTTCTCGTTCTTGTAAATTACTTATTCTTTCAGGATAACCGTTCAGTACGGGTGGTGTCGTGATGATGTCAGTTGTAGGATTTCTGAACAATATTATTATCGATGCGTAAGAGTGCAGCATATAAGCAATCGAAACGGCTCGGTGCTAGAAATAATTTTAACCACTGGAGCCGATTGTCGATTTATAATTCATTCATCAAGAGGTTTACTCATGTTGGGTGTGGCCATAAACGTGGCATTGTTTGTTGGTTACTAAAGAGAGAGTGGACCATTCGCACTCTCATCGTCAATAACATTACTGCTTTCATTACGTTGCAATATTTGTAAAACACAGATGCAATTATGAACAAACATTTAGGCTTGGTATGTGTGTAGTTTTGCATGAATTATAGTAATAAAAAGTGAATTATATTGAAACAGTTAAACTATTCGACATCTGTGAACACAGTTTTATCATAATGTCTAAAACAGCTGTGCAGCTAATATTTCGGCATTTCCTTTAATAGACACATTTTTATAAATATGATTAATGATACTTGAAAATTTTAATTTATTTGCAGTGAAGCAAATATTTAATTTTATCTTGCACAAAAGAATGTTCTACCTAAATAAATTTAGTGTCCAATAATTTTTTTTCTTCAATTTATGTGCAACATAGGGTGGAGTCGCGTAAATACCTGTAAGGTTTATTTTTACCAAACAAAACAAAATAACATTTAACTAACAAAATTTTACAAAATCTTCAGAAACCTTTTTAATTTCAACTTATAACTAGAAAATCCATATTTGAAGGTATGTTTTCTTACTTGACGTAATATGACTGTTCGGCGTTATGCGAAAACGTGTTGCAAACAGCATTTAGGGGAAAAAGAAAAATATATATATTGTGTACAGAAATACGTTACCATGAAGTCTCGTTCAAGTCGTCAACCGAAATTTAAAATCTCAAAAGATACGTAATTCTCTAAGCATATTTAAATTTCCAAAATAATTTCTTTACGAAATCGGGAGAGGGTTTCTCATCCCCTTTCGATTTACGTCGTAGAAACAACAAGCGGGGTGCAATTTGCCGCAGCACGAAGTGCAGTTCTCACCTGTCTATCAGAATATCGTAAAATCCGCTACGCCTGGCTAGGGATGCTCACGTCATTGAGCTCTTGTTAAGCGGAGAAGTAAATGAAAATTGCGCATAGTTATGTCAAAAGCCTATCTATTTTTTCGAACGCCGTACACTCAGCAACTTTACAACTTGACCTACAGGCCCCACAAATGACTGTTCATAGTTCTCGCACGTACCTACGGGATTGTGACAGGACGGACTCTGCATCTTTAGGTCGGCTAACGGCTTTGCGGANCATAGTTCTCGCACGTACCTACGGGATTGTGACAGGACGGACTCTGCATCTTTAGGTCGGCTAACGGCTTTGCGGAAGTCTCCGCCCAGACACAAGACACACCAGGCGTCTCTACTCGCGAAGTTTTACCATCAACTTAGCTACTGTGCAGAAACTCACGTGACGCCTGCCCTGCTACCTTGGCTCTTGGAGCCGTTCTCCTGTCTGCCAAACTTGTCAACCCCTCCCACATCCTCTCCCATGTTGCCTAATTTACAACCACGAACTCGGAACAGTCTACAAAAGCACCATCCTGGCGCTTAACACGGGAAAAGTCATCCGTCTGGAGTTACACGTGTATCTAGCAAGGCTTTCCCTTCATGACATTTACATTTTTACGCATGGCCTGGATATATTCACACAGAGAGCTTCTTTTGAAAAGTACATATTAAAAAATACCGGATAATTTAAGCAAAATATTGTATTAGAAAATTTATTTACCACAATATGAGTTCGATTATTTAATAAAAGGATATATTCCATTCCTATAAATAAATTTACTGCGTTAAAAATTTTTATTCCATAACTCATCGTATTTCATTAGCTTTATTAAAATAACTACAGCTTTGTCAGAAACATTTATATATCTTAGTTAACTGTAAACACACGTTAGGTGTAAATGGATACTAAGTGTCTTGGAATTATAGATCATACCCACTATGGTTGAATTATAACATTTATTTCCAGCACTCAAGATATGTTAATTTTCGTATCATTATGCTAATATTATAAAATCTGCGTGTGTGTGTATGTTTGTTACCCCTCAGCTCCATAACGGCTGAACGTATTTTGATGAAATTTGGTATGCAGGTACTTTAGGTCCTGGAATAGGATAGAGAATACTTTTTATCTCGGAAAATTGTAAGATTCCTGTGGAATAACAACAAAACTTAATTCTGGAATGGCTGGGAACGTGACCGAAATATTTTTTTTCTCTGGTGTCAGAGTTTATCAGGCCAACCAAAGACCTCTGAAATGGCTTAACGAGTGCTATAAATCGATAACAACTGGGACCGAATATTTAACGTGCCCTCCGAAGCCCGGAAAAGGCTTAGAAGTTTTGCCTCTAAATGGTCACCCATTCAAATATTTACCACTGGGAACGTTTCTTAACTTTGGTGATCGATTAAGATCCCTCAGCCAAGCACAAAAAGGAGTACCTAGGTACACTTATTTCTAAAGCTACAACTTGATGAAATTCACGATTTGATTTTCATACATCGACGCTGGAAAGCGGAAATGTGGTTATTAGCGATAGTTGCACTAGTACACTCCAAAAACAATACCCTACTTCTTGGCTATCGGGTAAAAAAAAATTCTTTCCTTTTGGCTTGCCGTAATCAGTTAAAAACCTAGGCCAACATAGTATAATTTTATAATTCTATTTTCCCCGATTTTGTTATTAGTATGTCGCTATAAAAACTCAATTGTACCCGGGCGAAGCCGGGCCGGTTAGCTAGTATAATATAATTTATGACACTGAAAATACTATTCAAGGTTGCAATGAATACACATAGAAATTGATAACGGAGGAAAGGACAGCGTTTTTTTCTTCAATTAAAGAAGTTTTCTAATAGTGGTATACAAGTATAAACTGTTATTTTAACTAAATGTTTTGTTTTGATTCAGACATTCTTTATCTGATATGTGTTTACATTGATTTTATTATTGTAGAATCTTTGTTCTACAATTTACAGTTTATTTTTATTTTTCCTTATATAAAAGTACATTTAGTAACAGCGATGATAAAAACGTTTTAGAAAATGTCTTTATATTAAAATATATGTGTGTTTGTACTTATATGTATATAGTTATACAAACTGTACTTGCACTCGCATATGAAGACTCCATCGCGTGACGCTTAGTGGAATGATGTTCTAAAATGGTAAGCTTGAGTCATGCGGGAATCTCCGAATACGTTCAGACCGTGCACGTGGATCTCTCCTTCTTAGCACCGTGTGAGAGAGCCACTCGAATACGAGTGCTATATTAAAACCAACGACGGGGAATACTGATGTGACTCCTTCCTTGAAATAAAATTAGCTTTTAGTAAATTTGAAAGTTACGAATTTTACGATTGTCCTCGCAGAGATAACTGATTACCGTGTTTTACTTGCATATATTTCGCACGTCGAAAAACCTGGTATTCCAAAATATTTTTATCGAATTACTTTCTTGTTATTGTGATGTATTGTATGCTTTAAATAAAAGGCAATAGTCTATCAACTGGAAGAAAATTCTACGGATTGTTTCTAGAAACGGATTTCTTATCGATTCTTTAATTAGTTAATAAATAGGAACGTGAAACATACAACACCACAATGGTTTTACTGGAAATATCCATGGATTACCAGCGGTGGTGCATTATTAAAATGCCAAATTTAAAAAAAGCATATCTGCTAGCAAACATGCGCCAATTACTCGGGAGGAAGGTTTGAAACAGTGACTGAAAAAAAGAATACATTTTGCTATTAATTTGATGTTTTGTAAGAATGTATTCGTATATCATGTCACTTTTGTATATTATTTATAGAAATCACCGTTCCAGGTATTTTTCCTAATATTTGCACAGCACAGATGACGCTCATCAAACGATACGTGGCACAGAATATAACTTCATAGTAAAATAAAAAGTGGCGATATACATATTCTTCTACGGAAAATATTGTATTTTTTAAAAAGTAATTAAATGCACCTTATTTGAAACGGAAACCAAAAATTTTTTTTGCGGTATAGAAAATAACATGAGTGGAAAATAATTGATATTTTTGCTGGCATCAATCAGTATATCACGAGTCGATGCGTAAATAAATGTGCAAAAATATTTTTCTTTTGAAAGGCATTCATGAGTCAGCTGACAGTTACACGAGCAAGTACAAAATTTGTCTATGGTCGTAAGCAAACAAGAGTGAAAAGCCTTACAGGTTAGCGAATAAGGTTGGAACCAAGAGACAAAAAAAAACGTTGACTTGAAGGAGAAGGAAACTGCTGGAATTTATCAGAAGTGTGCTTATGCTGATTCTGGCACATAGCATTTGGCATGAGGAGGTAGGAGTTGTCCGACATAATTATATCGGTTTAGAGTGTCGCAACAAATCATAATTTTTGTTTTTCTACTTTTTTCGAGTAATGTAGCTTAGAAACGATTTTAATAAAAGTTAAATCATTTCTGCCTGCCACTTCAGAACCCAGTGCATTGGGGTACGTTATGATCTACCCTCATCACTCACAAAATTCCCAAAAAAAAATAAATTTTCAAATATGTGAAAAAATTGAATAATTCTGGCTCACTAAATCGGATTTCTAAAAGTTCCAATCGCATTTAATTGATCATAATTTTATAAATAAATAAAGAAATATATATTTTTGTATTTTCTAAAATGTTTTTACTTTAATGTAAATATCGATAATTTTTTGTTTTCGAAAAAAAATATTTAATGAAAAAAGGTGGTTTTCAGCTCTGTGTTTATGAAAATTAAACTGCCAGGATGCACGGGCAGGCTCGTGAGACAGACACACCTGTCATAACAGGCCTGTATCTAGATGTCGCTGCGTTGATAGATAGGAAGAGTGGGGGGGTGTTGTCGACCACGAGCCAAGTGCAAGTGAACTGACCTTGAACTCTGCATCTCGTGCGAATAAACCTTTTAAGAACCTGGCTATAACCGAGCGTATTCAAGGCCAGGGCCGCAGGTGTTCGTCGCGGTTTTTGCGTAGGGGGAAGGGGGGCGGACGAGAATAGGTGGGGGTCGCACATGATTGGGGGAGGGGATGACGTAGGAGGGAAATGGTTCAGCACGAAATACGATGTTAACTCATTAAAGCTCTGTGAAGACTGATCTCGATCGAGCCAGTGGAAACTTGGTTTTATATACTGTTCAGTATATAAAACCAAGCTTCCACGGTTTGCCATCTTCCTGTGTCATGTTATCAGCGTCGTTAAAAACTTCCTGCGATCCGTAGTTATACTCACAGCTTCCTTCTACGACACAGAGCATAAAATTTTCTTTAATTATAGTAGAACAACGAGAGCAGACAGACAGCCGCCGTTGCAGTCCGTGCCGCCCGGACACGGAGGCGGTGTGTGGTTTAATCACGAAGGCTTCACCCAACAGGCTCTAAAAGATGTGGACACTATTCAATGGCCTCCAGATTTCTCCTATTTTGAACGCTCATGGTTTATGATGAGGTGACGTATGCAACACTGTCAACCACTTTCCCAAACACTGGTTGATCTATGTTAGTATTTACTGTAAACATGATCGGCACTATCTGCCTCCTCTATAATGGAATGCCTCGTCGCATCGCAGCCTGTACAGCATCGAAATGAGGCTCTACCCTATATTGAATGTGTGCCTTGGGGATGCTAAAAAATGCCTTTTTCTATGCGTAAAAGATTAATAATTACTAATTTGTACCATTATCTATGAGCCTGTGATGGTATAATAAAGTTTCACTTACGGAAACTGGGTGTGGCAATTCCATGTCTGGCAGTGTATATTAGGAAATTTTAAATAATAAGAGAAATGCAGAGCACAGTTTTGTCTTTGTAACACTGCCATAATGTGATTCTGCCATAGTTTCTACTGCTCTGTTTGCACGGTACACTTCTACAAGACTGCACATAAGTTGGAGGAGTGCCTTACGCCTGGAAGAGGTTATGTATTTGATGTTCATTATTCATTAAGGTTCCTTGTTTCAGCAGAATTGCATCCAGCTCCATTACAGGCGGAACCCTTCTGTTAGTATTCTGCATGCTTCATTACATTATCAATTCCCCCTCCCATATTCCACCTCTTCGGAGAGGGGTTTTGCGAAATATTGGATTGTTGAAGTAAAGATGTCAGCTACGAAACTCACACATAAATATTGATTTCCAATTTATAATATAGCATTTTAAAAATTATCTAAGGCAGATTTAATTATTTCAGTTAGTTGATTGCTATTCGTTTTAATATAAGTTAATACGCCTGTACCAATATACTAAAGATGAAGCAGTCTGATTGTCTTCTACGCATATCCCCAAAAATATCTTACGAATTGGTTATAGCACTGACAAAAACGCGTAATCAAACAGTGACGTGATGTTTGTTTAAACAGTTTCCCAACAAATGCGTGATTTTTATTAACAAATTAGTTTGCTTAGATAATTTTATTTTCCTTGCACGAAAGCTCGATCAGAATTCCAAAACACGAGTTTAATTAAACGGCGGTGTTAACCAAGAGTTTATGCCATGTCATTTTGACAGGTCTTTTGGCAATAACTAGCGAGATAGGCAATAAGAGTTGTGATACAATAAATGGTTAGTGCTCACCTGACGTGAACACACTAGTATATGCGCTACACCTAATGTTGTCCCGACTATCCAATAAAAGGATTGTACTGGTAGTTAAGTTCCCGCGAATGAGAATGACTATAAATTAGAAGAATTCATAATTACGTCATTGTAGTTCAGTTATAAATACAGAAACAGGAATTTTTGTCATTGCAATTGTTTTTTTTTTTTTGCAGTCAAATTTTAATTATTTGTACACATTGTCATTTTTCCGATCTTAGAGTGTAAGTTGTCGTATGAAAACCAGTTCCGCGACGTTAAGTACGACATGAAAGAAGGATAAATTTCGTTAAAAGAGTGCAAACCAAAAACGCTGTGTGTAATTAAATTAATAAAATTGCACCATATCNAGAAGGATAAATTTCGTTAAAAGAGTGCAAACCAAAAACGCTGTGTGTAATTAAATTAATAAAATTGCACCATATATTTTATATAGTATCCTACTACATGTTTAGGGAGCACCAGGCTTAATAACGCAAATAAATATAATACAAGAGAAAAGTTTATCTGCCTGCGAAGTTTACACAAAAAAGGGCGTCACAAATAAATTTTTCAAATAAATATTTATCGCAGAATTGGAGGACACTGGAGATTTCAAAGCTCNTAAAGCTCGCATAGCGAAGGTATAAACATCATGGTTCGGTTTTAACACCTGCTTTTCCGCTCCACATTGTTTGAGGAGTTAAGCCCTGCTGTTTACGTTCGAGTGGAAACAGATGTCCCGGACATCTGCCGGCCGTTCACCGCTCGCTTACTTTTACGAAGGTCGGTCGCTCCCGGGGTGTCTGCCAGCGGTATCGAGGCTACAGCATCAAGCTGTCATTCAATTGCAACAAGGAAGAGTTTATTTCATTAAATAATGTTTTTCCTCTACACAAACTTATTTTCTTGCTGAAGTAAGATCTTAGTTTCTTATTTAATAACATTTTGCTACCCAGTTTAACAAAGCGATTGCATTTGAATGCGATTTCATAAATAATGGAACCAATGCCTTGCATAAAATAAGAAAGTTAAAGTTATAAAGTGTTTACAGTAGAGTTATTATTAATATCGTTACTAATTTCTTTATTTATGTGATAAAAATGCAGTGAATTTAATTATTTCAAGAGAGAGAGAGAGAGAGAGAGAGAGAAAAGAGAGAATGTGTGTGTTTGTGCGTGTGTGGGTGGAGAGAGATTTGGGAGGCTCTTAATAACCAAGGTCTTGAGATGATTACTTCAATAAAATCATTCTCTTGTAATTGGACTGATACTGCAATATCATTAATATAATTATACTCTTTTGGGCAGCGGCCCAAAAGAGTATAATAAATAGTTTTTGTTAGTTCTGTTTTTCAAGTGAACAAGAAATATGTTTAATAAACACATGAAATGAAAAGGCTTCACTGTCGGTTAAAATAGTTAACGAGATGGGTACCTACAAATTGTTAGGGTTTACGTAATTTATAGGCAGTTAAGTACGTAAGTGTTTCAAAAACAGTCTTAAAATTCCAGTTTAATACCATTCCTAAATTACATCAAACAAGTAATTAAAACTTTTAAAACCAGCCAGTATTTACATTTTTCATTCATATGTCTTAAGTATCTTTAAATACTGTGTAAAAATATATCTAGTAAAATGTAAAGTAAATATAAACTCACTACAACTGCATACACACAATAAATCGACGTAATTTTCTAAAAGCAATTTTTTTTTGTATAATCTATGACGACACATTAAAAATTTTTAATTTCACTGTAGCAAAATAAAAAATTTTATCTCTTAGCTCACATAAATAATATTACTGCACTTTTCTTTTGTAGCCGAAGAAATACCTCTAAGTCAAATCAAATAATTGCTTTACATTTTACAAAGCGCATTAATAATTGTGTTTAGTTATTCATACATGGAGGTGCGATAGAATACTTGCCAATTTTTATGTATGTAACACAACTACCCCAATACACTGCAGTACAACGTTCGTAAATAAAAAAAAATGGTTGAAAACATAGGAACGACTTTATGATCTGAACTGATGTCTCAAAGTGACATTATGCTATGAAGCTAAAACTGAAAGAATTGTTTATTGTAAGTATATAAATTTTTAAATATGACGCAGTTAGTGTTTGGAAAACCTGTAAGTGAATAAAAATTTTAAACTGTTTGGAAATCTGTCGCTGTTATAAAATTATTTTAATAAAGTTGGATACCTGCTGCTATCCCCCATCAACATTCGTGAAGCGGGAGCATAACTGCTATTTTAAAGACGGAATAATAATCAAAATATTAAAATCATTACAAAATATTATTGTAGAACCTATAATTCCAAAAATTATTGCTTACTGAAATGTCTAACCAATTTACGTGTGTGTATAACATCCACTTAAATCATTGCACCTTCAAACAGTTCAGATTAGTGTCCGATAAGCAATGAGATAAAAAGCACCCATGACACTATAATTAAATAATTAAGGAAGGTGATACGTGTGAAAATATGACAGTTCTCCAACTCACGTAAAGCTTGAGCCCCTTACCAAAAAAATATAATTAATAAAATTCTTTACCCCGAATTACTTTTAATTGTACGATAAAAATTACATGTTCTGGCACAGATTCAAATATAAATAGGCTGGCGCAATGAACAGGCTATATTCATACCAGTTATACTCGTATGCTGTANTAGGCTGGCGCAATGAACAGGCTATATTCATACCAGTTATACTCGTATGCTGTACAACATTAGAGCTCTTTGCTACTTTCTTTATTAATATTCGGTATGCCAGTCTTGTCATAGGGTGATTCAATAGCAACAATCCCGAGAAAACTCATGCGCTCAGAGATAAGGCGTGGTACATATAGTAAGTAGAGAACGTCGCTGTTACAATCCCCCTCCCCCACCATATTATCCTCCGAGCGAGCGCCAACAAGGTGACACGCGTCGTGGGACACGTGGACAGCCAGGACAGGTCAAATCTG
>NQII01006170.1:5707-24288 GCA_002778355.1 Clitarchus hookeri
CCCCCACGACGCCAATCGCGGCGTCAAACCATACGTAGCCTACATAGAAAAAGGGGAGGGGAGTTTGTCTCGTGAGTTCATGTACCAGTTAACCTGTTCAAGTAACAATAAAACTCGATTATGTGAACTTGCAAATAAAGTGTAATTTTATTAGTAAATTGGACCTAGAGACAACAGTGTCGACGTATTCCTACGCCCTGTCACTGAGGGCTAGCATCAAATGCTGGCGCCTCACGCCACAGAGCAGAATCAATGCCTACTTCCAAACTTCAGCATTTGGCAGGTATCAANAGAGCAGAATCAATGCCTACTTCCAAACTTCAGCATTTGGCAGGTATCAATTTTACATAAAATTGTCCGCAAAACATTTTGTAGCAATGAATGACTTTATTTGATGGACTGTATAAGTGACGATAGCGCCCAACTGGGCAAAATCATGCACAAAAAAATATTCACTCATGTAACATGCAAGTGTTACACTGTAAATTGCTAAGGATATTAAACGAGAAACCTATGTTACTTGTGGTAGCTTGAACGTACAAATATAAACTGCCATATTTTAAATTTGTAAGTGTAAGAGTAAAATAGCATTATAAAAAGGTTTTGAAATATTTATCACTACAAACTTCTGGAGCTTTTGTATTGCATTAAGTGTACGTAACACTTTGTTTTTCTCTGATTATTATAAATTGAAAGTTTATATTGGGGTTTAAAAGTAAGACAAGACTGCTGCCTCAACTTCGCCACCAAACAAAAGACTCATAAATAAACAGTATTCCTCGTAATTTTTGTTTACTTCTAATTTTAAAAAACTAATTTCTTTGCCCTGGGCATAGTAATGAGTAACAAATGTCATGGTTTATAATTTACAATTTACATATTTGCTGAAGTGCAAATGGAGCTGTTATGCCTCAAAAAATATGTCAGACTTTAATATAAATATTTTTTCTCGAAAAAAAAAAAACCGGTTGCTACTTTCAAGTATGTTAACATATTTTCTCAGTAAGTTACTTTAACGTTATATGATAAGCAGGCGGTTATTTACCTAAACAGTTTAAAGAACAAATAGTCTTACAAAACTTTTGTAGACAGAAAATTTAAAATTTTACTTAAATCAGGTGACTCTTATAAATAAACTAAGTTACGTTTTCACTGCCTAGCAAAAACTGCAATTTGTTTTGTTTTCACATTTTTCAAAAGTTTTAAATGGAATTTGGAAAGACTTTGTGGAAGGCTTTCGTAAGTAATTTGTGCTCGAGAATGCAGATCTTCAGTTATGTAACGCGCGGGAAGAAACAGTATTTTTATAGCATGCTTATTTTCTTCGCATACCTCACTCTTCTTGAAGAGGTAGTCTTATGTAGTATGTGTATTCTTATGTGTACTGTTACATATGTCAGGTGTGCGCGATACCAGTATTTACCTACATGAACGTATATTTTCATCTATACTTACGTATACCATGTANATATGTCAGGTGTGCGCGATACCAGTATTTACCTACATGAACGTATATTTTCATCTATACTTACGTATACCATGTATACATGTATGTTTCCAAACAACAACATTTCCGACATAGCCACCTGACAACATCAAATAAGGTACTGAATCAGATGTAACATTTTCAGTCTTTCTAAGTTTTTAAATAAGCCTGAAGGCATTTTTTTAAATAGTTATACCGAAGCATTTAAAACATGTCTTGCATTTTGAACGTACGAAAAAAACTTTTGTTTGTAAACAGGAAGTAAATGACCCTAAATAATCTGGAGTTGAAATTTTTCTTGCTGATTGAAAAATAGCAGCCTCCTGGTTCGAAAGTATTTTAATGTGAAATGAAAGAATATATTACTTATTTTGTCGTTGAATAAAAATACAACTAAATAAGTGAATGAACCAGTAAGACTGTACATGACAAAATATTTTATCCTTCTCTAGTAACTTTGTGGGCCAGTACTGTAGAATAAAAGCAGAGGGTGTGTTTACTGAAGACAGTAAAAATTGTCCCAAAATTAACACACAGTACATGTAACAATGAAAATAAAATATATACACTTGCGAGATACTTCGTGAAGCTTCCATAAGGCACTAAGAATTGAAAGAAAAGGGTATGTTGATCAGTTCGGGATTGTAACCATCCTTACATAAAACTTAAATTAAAATATCGAAAAAAAATAGTTATTATTTAGAATGTTTTAAAAGATATTATCAAACATTTAATACATAATGAAAAAAAATTATGATTGTTGTCATTATTTCCAAACAAATTTTTTTGNAAGATATTATCAAACATTTAATACATAATGAAAAAAAATTATGATTGTTGTCATTATTTCCAAACAAATTTTTTTGGTTTTCTTGGTATAATACAGCAATTCGTCTATTTCCTTCATGCTAACCTTCACACATGGAGTCTGTTACGTACCACAGCAGGAATGGCGCCCATGGCTATGCTCCTCAGCATGCATACTCAACTGGCCACATTCCGATACCTCTTCAATGCGCAGTATGAGCAAACAAGAAGTTCCTACCCCTACAAGAAGTCGCATCTGTGTGGAGCCTGCGTCATTCTACTTCCAGCCAATCTTCTACACTGACTGCAACGAGGCCAGGAGCACGAGTTCTTTATGCAATGACATCACGTTGGCGGCAAATTGTTGAACATTAGATTAGGAGTTTGGAAGGAGGCAGTTATTAGTGGTGACATGCATCTAGAAGTAGGGTATGTTACCTTTTTTAGTCTGTAAAATCTTTCAAGGAGCTATATTTAATGCAGCTAAGGTGATGTGCATTGGCTGATTTAAGTTACTGGATTTTAGACACTGGCTGTCAGAAAGGTGCACTTGTTCATGAAATAGAATAAACTGTAAATTACAAAATGTAGAATTTCCTATAAACCATATGACAATAAGTAATAACAATTTTGCAATTTGTAGGGCTGAGACCAACTACGCTCCTTTGTTTCTCTGCTATAATTTTTGTAATGATAACTCTTTGGATATGGATTTACTGAATTTTATTCATTTGAAAACATTTGGTATAGCGCAGCAAAATTTAAATTAATATTTTTTATAAAAAAAATTTTTCTCATTTTTTTTAAATTAACATTTCACAATAAATTCATATCACTTGCTGTTTACATCAGCCAGTGTCCGGGAAGGGACGAGGTGAGTCACCCCAGACTGCGCATAACGGGAGCTCGCGGCCAGTCCGAGCTCCAGCGCGTAAAATAGTTATAGTATCACAAATGAGTTGAACTGTGCGTAAATAGAATTTTAAAGGAGCAGTGAATTCGATTTTGTGATTGTCTAGTTTGCGTTTTCTCATAGCGATTGCGACAAAAAAACCTGCACATTGGATAACATTGAGTGTCCACTCTGTACTAGTACTCTATATATTCTATGCATACACGCAGGAGGGGAAAGGCATTCCTTAGGGCTGGTTGATAAAATAAATGCAATAACACGACATTGGCAAAATTGCAGCAACGCAAGAAAGTGAACCCTGAAAACTTTAGGCCCCAGTTTATAAAAGTTTCTTGCGACTTTTATAAGCAGGCACCTACCTAAAAATTTCAGAGTTTGATATTTGCGTCGTTGCGATTTTGCCACTGTTGCATTACTGCGATTTTTATAAACCAGCCCTTAGCCTTACCTTCTCGGCAGCTCCCTATGTACTCGTACACATATAGCCTTGCATACGTCACTCGTCGGCACCGAGATTCATGAATCCGGACGGCATCCTGATAGAGAGAATTTGTAAACAAACATTTGCTCGGATACACGGTGGAAAACGTGTACATGCGGTAAGTATTATCTACGGCATTGTTCATAAATATCCTGTACGTTTCATCTTGAAGCATGGCACAAGATTGAGAAGTTTTGTTTTCTACACGTATTCGTTCATTACACTCTCATAATTATGAAATTAGTTACAAAAATTACACAACATATCCATCTCGCTATGCCGTAAGACGATTTACGGTTATAGTGCACTCATAACTATAGTAATGCATTTACATATGCATTATATGTGTGCACACACATATGTAGACGTAAATAACTGTACATGCATCAAGTGTTATACTTCCTTCGGACGCTGTCTCTGACCAATTTAAGACGAAACAATTTGTTTCTGTCAGCATCCACGGCACAGCGCCTGCAAAGCTACAAGTGTTAAGGAGTTAAATTTGTTTCTAATTTTGACAAACGTTACTGATGTTTAAGACATCTAACAGCACATAATAAAATAACAAAGAAAACTGTATTCTACTGATAACAATAGCATTGCAGCTTTCTCTGAAACTCTAATGTCAAGAAATCAAAACTTATTTTGAAACAGGAAGAACAGACCAATTGATACTTCTAGCGTGCTGACTTGAGTCAGTTTTTGTCCAACAAGTGGTGAAAAGTGAACACATTCGGACATCCCAATAAACGAGGTACACCACACTGTGGACGACATTGTGTCGTATCGTTTAGAAATTGTTGTCGGGAAATCAACGACGGCAACCCACAGCGATTTTCATCCGTATTATATGGAATGTGAAGGCATCCATAAAACTACCTTTGTCAACTGTGAGCTCGGCTTCATGTATGGCGTCTGGATTTCCCTTGACTTGCGGCAAAATTTGTTGTTGGTGGGTGTAATTTTTCTGGATTGTTTGGCCTTTTATTTTTTAATACTCTTATGTATGGGTGATGTTAAGTCACCTAAAATAAACATTTTATTGTAGGAGATTCACTGAAAAGAGTCGGCTGCGTTTAAAACGGATGAATGAGAACAAGTGTTTCACGTGGGTGGGTATCCCTGAAATCACAGTAGAAGGGCTGTTGGAAGCAAAACATTAGGCAAAATTATCTTAATTTAATGGAAAACATTTATATTAGGTTGGTTGAATCTCGTCTTATTGAGTGTCAAACCTATATGTAAAGNATCTTAATTTAATGGAAAACATTTATATTAGGTTGGTTGAATCTCGTCTTATTGAGTGTCAAACCTATATGTAAAGAGAGTAAAAGTGTATTTCTGCATACTTCCTTTCTCTCTTTATATTTACTGACATCCGGGACTTTTGTCTGACTGTGAGAATGGATGGAGACAGCATATTTTAATCAGGACTTACGGATGGGCGAAACGTTCCATTATAAAAAGCACTTTGTTCTTTTTCTGCCCACATTTAACAATGTTGGTGGAATACACGCACCGTGTCGATTTTTGAAATACCTGCTTAGGATCTATTTTTACGTGCATATATAAAATTGGCATTGTCATTGACCTCATCACTTTATTCATGCATTAGTCAAGTTTAACTGGGAAAATGGTATGCATGTGTATATAAATCACTTTCCGCTGATTCAAATGTTACACTTGTGATTCGACATTGCAATATGGAACTATTTATCTTAACTCATTCCCAACTCTACAGAGACCATACCAGTCACAATGTGTCTTCTTAAATATAGTTCAGTTAAGGACAGAGAATTTTTTTTCCAAAAGTGATTACTTTACTGTTAACACTGTCACTTAATCATAAAATAATAACTAACTAACAATATTAGTGAAATTACTTTCCAGTTACATCTGCATTACAAAGGTTTTTGTTTCACTCGTTAACTCACTAGTTATAACTTCATGTACGCATGCTTTGCCCGGTCCTAACTCACGAAGTGGTAGATTTGTTGGCCCTGTTATGAATGACCCTGGTGTGCTACTGTGATATAGCACGGATAAACTATAATACAACCGGGGAAAGAAATACATACATATCCAACACCAGCATTAAGGCTTCAACTTTTCTGTGTGTGTTTGTGAGTGTGTGTGTATACACGCTAACATGAATGCACCATTTACCACGCCCTTTTTTCTCCCTCTCTTTCGTGCACACGCGCGTGCACACAAACACACAATTTTTTTTAATAATTGTGTATAATAACAAGTCTTATGTTGTACTTTACCGGTGCTTCTTTAGGATATTTAGGTGTAGGCCACTTCTATTTTCCTTTTTTCTTGAAGGGAAATCTCGTGCCTTTTTCGACTGGACGCTTCTGGTGTACCCACAATATTTTACTTTGATTGTAACACACCTGGCAGCCATGCACCTGAACCGGGCTGCAGAACGAGTAGCGAGACTAATTAGTGTGCATAACTCCCATCCAGTCCCTTCCCCCTAGTAACACAGTACAGTAACTTCAAATGCTTGTCCAACAATTTCCGTACAGTCAGGCTGTTCATGCGGACTATTCAATGTATTTTCTTCCAGTGGACAAAAGATTGCAGCTCAAAATGAAAATAACGCACATTTAGTTTCTCTTTGAACAGAGTATATACGTATTTGGTCACTTTATATTCTCCAAAAAATTTGCTTTATAAGTAAATAGTAACGTCTATATTCTTACATGAAAAAAAGGATACTTGAAGTTATTTTAAATTATGGCATATTACAAATAAAAATTAAAAATTTCACAAAAATATTTGTCAAATCAGATATATAATACATTTACAATACTTTCAGTCTATAATACTATGACTTTAATTAAATACGTACATTAATCTATCACATATAATACAATCAATAAAAGAAATACAACTTATTTTCTTTTAAATTATGACAGCTGCTCTAGTATAGTTTGGTAAGCTATGCATTTGTTGCGCAGTTAGTTGCAGCTCTATGAGGAAAATGAGTTTCAGGAAGACTTGAAAAAAATTATTATTTTTCCTCCATAAATTGCGTAAACGATAAGATGAAAATTTTATTAATCGTTCACAAATATTATTCCTTTTCAATCACATTTTCATCGATTTTACACATAACCATTCCTTTCAAATGCTATTTTATAGGCAAGTACATACAATAAAATTTTTTTTGTGTGCTATACCTACATTTTATAGTGTTTTACGCATGACAACCTTCATAATTGTAAGTTTCCGGTAATTACAGATTGAAATTTCAGTTTCGAACTGAGATGAGTGAAATGTGTGCAATTTACATAATAAAAGGATTTTTTTTGGCTGCATGGCAACAGGCATAATAACATAGACCTGCAATGGTCGGTTGCTCATGATTGCATTACTTGCATCACTGTCATTTTTATAGGCAGCAGCAAATGCTCGTAGCGATAGCCAGACACGCGTCCCCTCCGCCTCTGCTGGTAGGCAGGTGCTCAGTCCTCTTCCAACTGTTCACAACCCATTACCAGGCCTGTTATCCCGCACATCATCACCTCGCCCTCCCTATTCATTCATCTTTCGACATCTTCACGTAGTTCTACTTACTACCACTGCACTACGAAGGTAGCAGCTTCCTAAGTATATTATAGAATTTTTATATACTTCCAAGATTGTATAGTTATTTGTCATGTTATTGTTACTGCAATTTATTTATATGAAATTATACATTAGTATCTGTCTCTCTTTGCAAAAAAAAAAGTTGTATTTGACATTATTTTAAATTTTTTAAATTAATAATTTAGTTAACAGGTGTAATATGTATTGTAGATTATTTTCATAAACTTAACTTTTAGCACACCTATAATATGTTATGCGAATATTTTCTCAGATACAAGCATAGAAAAAAACTGCTAATTTGATTAGATGAATTTTTTTTAAATACAAATTACTTTGTAATTCATTCAGAGAATAAAAATGCACATTCTTAAGTAAAAATGGAAATTTTAATTTTTAATTAATTAATTTAACTATTAAAGAAACTTACTACTGTGATGTATTTTACACTGAAAAAAATATAAACACTTATCTTTCATATGACACTCAGCCATATTTTTCTAAAGATTTTGGATATCTGTACAGTACTTTTTAAAGTGCTCTGCATTTACTGTGTTGATGGTTGCATCACTATAAGGAGATCCACTTTACTTCTACCTTAACAAAAATAAATGCCAAAATTCATGAGGAGATGTTTTAAGTCATTTTATTATATATAATGGTAACCACTCTGTGATTTCCAAAAGTCTGAAAATGATGCAACAACTGTTTCATGAGATTACATCATGCAGATAAGCACATGATTAGACGCATCCTGCCTGGAGCTTCAGTCTCTCATTGCCTGTCCTGGTGGCATGTTTTGTATTCAATTCAAGAGACAATGGAGTGTTCTGTTGGCTGTTTTGTTAAGGATGAGTGTCACAAAGTTGTTTACTCTAGATCATCAGTGTTAATAATTGAAAGTGACATAAGTGATGAAATAAAAACATCAATTAGACTTGGAACAGGTGTGGATGAAATTGTAAATATCTGTACATACAATAACAATATTTATGTTGACAAGGTTTTTCATTTGTATGGTAATAAGTGTTGTGACCTATTTGTCATGTACAAGAAACCTATTTTGAAGTTTTTAAGGGAAATAAATCATTATGCAACTGTCTGCTGAACATGAACACCCGAAACTTATACCAGGTAATGCTGTATGTGCACGCTGTTTTCAAAAGTTGAATAAAACCGTAGAATTATAGTTTGACGGAGAAGAACACAACAATCATGGTAATTTTGAACCAGAATGCATTGCTGTACAATCAGTTAACCAGCCATGTGTTGCTCTGGATGAAACTCCTACTCGTTTACAAAGGTTTCCTCAGTATAAAATAAGACAAAGAATGGAGCAAAAGANCATGGTAATTTTGAACCAGAATGCATTGCTGTAGAATTGGTTAACCACGCATGTGCTGCTCTGGATGAACCTCCTACTCGTTTACAAAGGTTTCCTCAGTATAAAATAAGACAAAGAATGGAGCAAAAGATTGATAAACTATCATGTAAAATTAGAAGAAAACTAGAAACAAGTATCTCATTTTCCAATGATGCTACCAACCATGAAGAAATTACTCCAAATAACAATTTAGGTTATCTTGAATTAATAGAAGAGTTAAAAGAGAAATTTGCACATGCTAGCACATTTGATGAGAAATACAAAATTTTAAGTTTGGTGCCAAAATGCTGGAGCATTTCTAAAACCAAAACTGAGTATAAGTGCAGTGAATATTTAGTAAGAAATGCAAGAACTTTAAAGCCAAAACATGGTGTGCTACCAAATGTTAATAACAAAAAAAATCGAAATCGCTTAAGTAATGAAATCATACAAGTTGTAACAGATTTTTACAAGAGTGATGATGTAAGCAGAATCATGCCTGGTTTAAAAGACTGCATAACAGTCAGATCTCAAAGTCGAGCAAAGACAAACGAACAAAAAAAAAATATCTAGTACTCTTTAATTAAACAAAGTTTACTTGAAATTCAAAGACACTCACCCATGTACAAAGACAGGATTTTCAAAGTTTACTTCATTAAGGCCTAATTGTTGCGTTCTAGCTGGTGCCAGTGGCACAATTTCTGTATCTGTGCGCCTATAGCACCAAAATGTGTAATTAATGTTGCCAGCTACAGTGAGTAAAATGATTCAAAAGAAAGTTGTATGCTTTCACAATGTCATAAATGTCCTGGAGTTGATGTACTGGACGGAATCATCTGTGAGGAAGATTAGCTACTGAGTGAAATAAAGTACACACAATTGTTGTCAACTGACTGCTGTGAGCTTGCCACCTTAGGGAAAAATATGGAAGAGTTTTTGATTGATCTAAAGAAAAAGCTGACAAAATTAAAAACCAAACACTTTATTGCAAAATGCCAGTGTGGATTTCTAAAATCAAAAAAAGAAGATATTACTTTGGCTGAGTGCATAATTTTGGGAGATTTCTCAGAAAACTATACTTTCGTGACGCAAGATGAAGTAAAAGCATTTCATTGGGTTAATGCACAAGCCACATTATACCCATTTGCTGTATAATTAAAAAAAATTATTCTACAAAGTGTGAAACCTTTTGTGTTGTCAGCAACTATTTGACACACAACACTGTAGCTGTTCACACCTTTCAGAAAGTTCTGTTTCAACATTTGAAAGACAGATTTACCAACTGGACAAAAGTGTATTATTTTAGTGATGGTTAAGCTGCTCAATACAAAAGCAAACAAAACTTTGTTAAGCTGGTTAAGCACAAAGATGATTTCGGTCTGTTAGCTAAATAATTTGCCACATCACATGGTAACACTTTTCTTTGACCCATCAGAAGATATTGTTTGTGAAGAGAAGTTACTTGAAGGGTAATTTCAAGAAGCTGAAACCATTCCCAATACAAGACAGTATCATGGTTTTGTTCCAGTAGATGGAGATAATCTTGGTGGCTACCAATACTCATCATCACAGAACTATTTAGTGGTACCTATCACCAAACCACAAGCTGTTTTGCCAGACCTGATTGATTATGTGTGTTTTATTTATGACGGTGACTGTTGGATTGAAATTGTTGCAGGCAAAAAAACTGTGGAGGGAGAAGAAGAGTACAAGGTACACATTTTTTCATCCTAAATGCCCAAGCACTCACTTCAAACTTACAAAGGAATTGGTATTGGTGAAAAAAGTGAATATTTTAAGAACGTTGTCATCACTTTAGGTAGTGATTTACAATGTAAGAACAGACAACATAAGCAATAGACTGAGTGAAATGTTATCAGTGATTTTCAGAGAGAGAATGGCACATACTATGCAGTAACACTGCTGCATAAACATGGAGTATGTAAATTTGTAAATATTAGTATAAGTGTACAAACAGTGACTGTAAATTAGAGTGAAAATTGAATTGTGAATGTACAAAAAGAAGGCTAAAATGTTGACACAGAAGTAAAATTTAATTTACTGGTACCACAGCTACAATGAACTAACATGTGCAGTGATTAGGTATTTGTTATGTGTAAAGCGGTTTATTTTGTTTTGAGTTTACTTGTCAGCACAAAAAAAACACATATATTGGCACACTCTTCAACAAAAGCAAAGGTAATTCACATTTGCATTCCTTTGACAAACTTTAATTAATCACATTCAGCATGAAAAGGGATTATATAATGAACAATATATTAAATTAAAAAATCAACATTTTTGTTTTTTGGAAGGGCTGTGTACTCAACAGTGGTGAAAATAACAGAATGGGACAACTTGTTCTCTATAGCTATTTGTCATTATCTTTCATAAAAACCTCAAATATTTTTTTTTTGTCCCCCACATAACTTTTCTTTGCTTTGAAAAAAGCAAATTTTCATTTTTTTTCCTAGTTGGAGACTNTTTTTTTTTGTCCCCCACATAACTTTTCTTTGCTTTGAAAAAAGCAAATTTTCATTTTTTTTCCTAGTTGGAGACTATTTTATTCTAGAAATGAAGTCTTCAAGCCAGATATCTTTGATGTTGCACACTGTTCTACATGTAGACACTAAACATACCAAAGATCAGATCTCTAAATGTAACTTTGGGGAAGCAGGGTGGGGTAGAACAGTCATCTGAATGCTGAAAGCAAATGGCCACCATCTAAAAAAAAATCAAAATTTATTTTATAATTTAAATACAAAGTGTAATAGTATTTATGTAAGCTTTAAATGACACTGAAAACTCCACAATCGGTGACTTATTAAAAACATTATGACTTGCAGTGTGTATGAAAAATGGCTGCCATCAACCACTTGTTGTAGGTAAAAATCTAAATTAATGTTTTTCTTTCATCTTGAGGATAGACAAATTTAGGGACAAATTTTTATCACAATCAAAAATTGTGCAGCCTCCATTTTTTTAATTTTATTTTATGATTTCATATGGAATGACCCAAAATTGACTTTGGACTCACTAAATATGACTGAGACCCCGATGTTTACATTTTTTTGGACCAAGGTGAGGTCAAATATAATCTTCAAGGTAATACATTTATTCGGAAGACGGCTGTACAAAATTAATATTTCATTTTTAAAAAAACATGTTATTTTTGTGGCACAGATGAATAAAAATTGACAAAGCGAAAAATGTACTTTGTGGCACAATTTTTTTGGGAAGAGAAGGGGGACAAAAACTATTTGCAATGATTTTACGAGGTCATTCTAAGGAACTATGAGGTTTCGTAAATCAGGGTCCGACTATATATACAAAGAAGGTAACATGTAAAAATGTGTCGCAAATGTTAAAAACTGGCTTTCTCAGGCCCAGAAACAAAGTCATGATACAAAGACAAGACTCAACACAATTTATAAATTCATTGAGAACCACAAAATTATTATTCCAGAAAATATTCTATTTGCAAAAATCTTATGTTTGCACATAAAATCATACTTACAACTATGCCAGTGCTTGCTATATCAACAAAATAAAACTTCAGCCAAGAAAATATGCACGTAAATACATTTGCAAAAAAAAAAAAATTGATCCCATGAAGGAATAACACGAGTACAACCATGATTGCCACACAGCATTGGCATAGCCCAACAAGTGTTCCATTCGAGTTTAATGCAGTTCACTTGTGCAGATGTGACACTAGGAAGCATACATTTCCATCTATCCTTCAAAACTGCAAGACGAGTAAGGCCTTGCAAGATGAGTAAGGCCTTAATAGCAGTGTGAGCCACAGAGCCAAGTTCAGTCAACATGCAGCATGCCCAGATGGCTCATTCGACAAGCCTTTGCCCAGCTGGGTGAGTTTGAGAGGGGCCCCATCATCAACTTCCAAGAGGTAGGTTGGACGTTTCGGCGCTTTGCTTGCAACTTGAACCATTCTACCTACACTGTGAGTCAGTACTGGAAGTAGTGAGAACTTGAGAGTACACACCCGTTGAGAAGGCTTGGATTAACACCGGCAGACCACCATCAGGGAGTATCCGGATTGTTTCCTTGTGCGACAGGCTATAAACACTGCACGGGCGTCGCTATGATACTGTTTGGTGCCCCTCCACATTCCAAAACAGCATTACATGATTACCTCAACATAGAATTTCCAGCATGATGGATTGGAAGAGGTGGGCCTGTTGCGTGGCCAGCACGCTCTCCTGATCTTAATACGCTAGACTTTTTCCTGTGGGAGTTCATCAAGGTTCTGGTATACGACACACCCATTGAGTCAGAGGAAAATCTGTTAGCCAGGGTTACGGCTGCCTGTGACATGGTTCATGATACACCGGGTGTTTTCGAATGGGTACACCAGTTTTTCATACGCCGAATATTGTTTCAATGAGGTTGGCAACCGCCATTGTGAACTCTTGTTGTAAAATTGCTTACGATGGTACAACATTAAACTAGTAGTGCGAGAACTTCAATTTCTTTTCTGATTTCTTTACTGCTAACAGTGAGAAGATTCCACCGAACTGTTATTTGTGCAGCTCACAAATATAAGATCATACAGACAGCTACGGGAAACTCATTCCACTATGGCATGGCATGCAAACAGCAATTACTGGTTGCCTACCTAGGAGGCAATAACACTTCTCTGTGAAATCAAACATGTAATTTTTACTAAAAAAAACCGAGAGTTAAACAATTTTTGCAAAAGACATCTATGTTGCTAATTTTGGCGGCATTTAATAATCTCTAGTCAAACATATGGAATTTTTCCTGTAACATACTTATTTTGCAGAAATAAGGGTGGCAACACTCCCTTTCAACATGATGGGGGTGAGTTACATATACACGACATTCACTTTATTAATGATTATGGTTTAAATAATTAGTAGCCATTACTTTGTTTCTGTCCCGCAAGCAGTTTCCTAAAAATAACAATAAATGATAATTTTTTCTCAAATTTTGGAAGCATCTACTGCGCTCTTGCTATTTGACCTTGACCTTGGGTTGCCTATCTCAATCTTTCTATTTCCGCCTCACGAACAACCTATAAAATTTAATTACCTTTTGCTGATGTCAAATCCATACCTCAGAACTTGTGTTTCTATTTTTCAACAGAACCTATTTTCTTATTTAATTTAGTANTGCTGATGTCAAATCCATACCTCAGAACTTGTGTTTCTATTTTTCAACAGAACCTATTTTCTTATTTAATTTAGTAGTCAGCCAGTCCATTGATTTGTATGGCTGGTGATGGTGGACCATGTGAAAAGCCAATGTTGCTTTAGTTACCTGNTAGTCAGCCAGTCCATTGATTTGTATGGCTGGTGATGGTGGACCATGTGAAAAGCCAATGTTGCTTTAGTTACCTGAACAGTTTTATCTAGTGGTGAAAGTTTTGGAGGGAAAAAGGATTAAATATTACCTGCTGATGTGCTGATTTTTATCATTTTCTTGCACTTTTTTCAATTTATGTGCCTTTCTAAATCACCTAATTGTATGTATATTAATGTGAGTATTTAACACTAACAACTTTGTATCACACTCATTGCATCCACTTATAAAGCAAGGGTACTTTTTTGATTTTATCCAAAAATCTACATTTTCTTTTTTTACTACAGGTATCACTCTTCCCTGCTGCAAGAAGATATGCTTTTACTCTAGTTCTAGGAAATTCACATTCACACAGCATTTGGCTACAAAGCACTTTGTGAAATGCACATACAGAAATGGGAAATACTGCAACATTCTGCTTCCTTTTACTCGAACCAAGAAACAAAATTGAGTGCTATATATTGACAGTAGTACCAACAAAGCATCCTATCAGTTATTTAATAGCGACAAATTATCATTAGTGACTGCTCATGACCACTGAGTTTACCATAAGTAACAAACAATGCAAGTCCAGGTGTAGTAAGGTCTCGCACATTTAATTTTTAAAATGCCAAATTTTTTAAAGAAAAATCAAATGCTGGCCTGACATTAAAAAGGTTCAAAATTAGAGCATGCCCAGTAAAAACTGGACTGTTTGTAACCTTACATATCATTGATGCAGTTAAAGATAAACTGAAACTTGTAACTTAACAACACATCCAGAACACGTGACAAAGCTTGAGTACTGATGTTCGCCCCCATTAGAATGCACGTAAACTCAATACTGACTCCAAGGTGTGCTAAATGCAGTCTCTTTATGACAAGAAGGATCCAAAATACAATGATGAAAACTACTGTTCAAATATAAAATGGAGAAGAATTTTTCTATCCTTATATGTAATGTGTGTTCTACAGTTGGCAATGGGAACTGATCAAAAATTATTTTGTCATTCAGTATAAAATGGTTGTGCAATAATCTGTATTTATCATTGTCTTTCTATTTAATAAGAAAACCCAGCGAACAATAATCATAATTGGAGAGAGTAATCATGCCAGCAGACAGGCAGTCCATTATACCTGGAAAGTTTAATACTGTGCACATAGGCACATGGGAACGTCATCTTTCAAAATAAATTTGAATGGCATTTTATCACATTTACTATTATTTTTGTAATATATTTGTATTCTTCTTTCAATTGACATATAACTTGCTCATATTGTTAATTTATTTCTGCAGTGGTAAAAAGAAAAACAAATTCCTATATCCCAGCTATTATATGTATTTTTACCTGAGGAGTGTAACTAAATTGCAAAATGCTGTCAGCTTCAATGACTTGAGCCTTTGTGTGTCCGAGGAAATCAAAACCCGGCACAACATTTGGACGTAAGAAGAGCAAAACCCATGAAAAAGATACTATCTTAACATGAAAATGAAGCAAAAGTTGCACAAATATTGCTTTATTATTTGCAACACACCAAGACCATTATCACTTTTAATTTTATTTAGGAGTCTGGGATTTTTTATGAGAACGTTCAGAAATGTTTTACTGATCAAAGAGTGTGACATGCCCTTTCTATCAAAGCCTCTGTAACCTGTCCCTACATATGTAGAGGAACGAAACATGGTTTGAAATTACACAGATTTTGTAGAACTTGAATCGGCTACGAACACTGCATGAGTTTTCAACGTGTCTTAGTTTCCAGAGCACAACAATGTTCTGACATGTCCCACATGTCCACAATGGAAACAATGACATTCCTCAGGTGCCAAGTAACGGCTGTGTAACAATCCCTAATTATGTGGCCTCTCAGGGCAATTGGCACAATGCAAATTATCAGATACTTTCTAAACCACCTGGATACCTTCATTTGATTGCACCTCATGTCCTTGCGTTAACCTCACTGTACCTGTCGACATGGGGAGGGGGGGGGACATGACAATGTTCAATTCAATAAATTTACTGCCAATTCCTTACAGCAATGATAGCATTTTACCGACAATTTTTCTTACAATGATGATAGTTTTACAGACAATTTTTTTAATGCCCTGCTCATAGACATCCATTTTTTTTTATGTTGTGTTCAAGATGGCTAGCATTCTTACTTATTACATATTTAATTACAGGGTTTTCATTACAATGTGAGAAATCAACATATACTCCATATGTCAAACGTAAACCTCTATTTAGAAAATATGTGACAAATAACAGCAGGTAAAATACCAATTAGAATTACCTAATCATAAAAATTTTACCACCAATAAGAATTAATTATAATAAGCTCAATCAAACAAAGCAATTTCATAATTTATACTACACAAATTTAAAACTACAAGCACTAACCAAGAAATACATGAAGGGGATCCCTGCTCATAAAGTAATCTTCACAGATCCATCAGGTGTAGATGGTAATCTTAGTTTTTCAACTTCCAATAGTCACAACAGTAAAATCAAAATACCTGGAAAACCACAGAGAGACGTCCCACTCAGCTAATAAATCAGACTAACCAAATAGATAACCTTGCACATATTCTAGTACAGAAAACAAATTTTCTAAGGTGAGGCCAAAAACAGCAATTAAGAAAATGTGATAAAAATATTACTGGTAAACAATATGTTACATACCTCTTGCCCACTACTGTCGGGATTAATAGCCACACCCCCCGAAAGGGGCTCACTTGATCAAATTGAGACGTCCTCTCTAACACATGACAAAATAAGAAGTAGCAGAGGTCAGGGCACGATGATGGCCATTAGCCCTGGCCACATGTTAACTGCATGCAAGAAACAAGGTTACAAAGGCAGAACCAAACCGAAAGAAAGGAGAGCCACACCAAAGCATACGAGCTGAATTTACAAAGCCACTAGTGCCCTCTAAATCTGTCCAAACACTACTACGCCTGACAGTACAATTTTTAAAAAAGTTTTTGAAAGAATATATTGAACTAAGATAACTATTGTAGCCTTAGATGTTAACTTTCTTCAAGTCCGGTGAAATTTATACACTGTGTTTATTACTTACATTGCAATATTTATTTTGAAAAGTGGTGGAAGGATTAAAAATGGCTGATAGGAGAAAAAGTTACTAGGGCCTCAGAAGTGTTCACTTTGCCATGAACAGCCTATAAAGTAAAATACATTACGGGCAGATTTTTAAATCAAAATACTTTACTGGAACTGTAAATAACAGGATGTCTCCAAAAATTTTTTTTTAGACCAATAAAGACCAAGGTGACGGAGATGTAAGTATTTCTTAAAGTTAAGGATAAGGCCAGCCCACTTCTCACAATCATCACCATCCCTGGCAGAGAAATCGAAAGAGGAGCAAGCAAGGGTCCATTAAAAATATGTACACTGCCTCTGTCTGCAACCCTCTGCCCTAAAATTGCCAGTTTTCTATTACTCCCATTAATGATTATGTTTCAAAGAGGAATGTGACATAAGAACATTTATTACTACAATACAGTAAAACTCTTATAATAAACTGTTGGTTTTCCAAGACATATTTCCCGATGTACAAATAATCTGCTAGGTCTACTACAGAATAAATTTTTGTATTCTGAAATATGGTTCATTCAGTAAAAATTTGAAGAACCATTACACAGCAATTTCTTTTTTATATAAAATTCATGTAAACATTTTAAAAATCATTAACAGTACTTACCAAACAATGCATTAGCACAAAAATTTTCAATCCACAGTATATTTTGATTACATTTGTTCTCAATTCCAATAAAGTGTTCAGGACTAAAGTGAGTTTAAAAAATATTTGCATTTCTATTTTTAATGTTTACTTCTACTTTAAAAATAAAGACTTCTTTTCCTGTATATTAGCACCAATAAAATGTGCTAAATATTTTGCAGTGTTTCAGTCATATTAATTTACGGTCTGTTTTCTGTCTTAATGATGTGGTCATAAATCAAATTCCTTTTTACATTATAAATTTTTTTTTTACAATAAAATTATTTTAGAGCTAACCATTACTTCATAATTATTTCATGATTTTTGTGTTAAGAAATGTTTTATTTTATACTATTTGTAAGCTGCTGCTTTATTTACTGGTTCCTGTCAAAAATAAAACTTTCACTGCCATATTATTCTTTACAAGTGTGTTGAGTGTATATTCATTCTTTTGTGTGTTCATAACAAATTATTTTTAATTTTCACTTGTCCATAAAATTTATGTAACTATAGTCGGTTCACGACTGGAAGAAACTTTTGAAAATCAACCTTTGAAAAAACACCCTAGCCGTTAGCTACATGCATATAACATTACAAACAGCTGCGAGCGTGGATACAGTTATGCCGTTAGGTTGCCAGCACAAAGAGAGGAAATAGTTCTAAAGATTTAACGTAATTGTTAATTTANGATTTCAATGTTTCTTGCATGCTCGCAAGATTACGCTCAAGGTGAAAGTAGAGCGGCCATTTGTTTACAAACCTTTGTTCCGTGTGTTGTAGGCGAGATGTGGTCGACACGCGTGCCAGAGAATTGGTGTGATTATCTTGTTTAACCTGTAATAATTCATTTACTGTTTTTTTTTTTTTT
>NQII01006170.1:25430-116394 GCA_002778355.1 Clitarchus hookeri
TTTTTAATACTCACATTTTGGGTTTATATAATGAAATGTTTTTCGCTTGCATCACATATTCTTTTGTGTGAAATTCTCAAGATTAAAAACTTTACGCTTGTGGAATATCCATTAATAATATATACATTACTGTTATGATGGGTACGTGCATGTACGAACACATGTACACACACAGTGGAATGTAAACATTGCATGTAAACATTGCCATGTGACTGCCACATGGCAATGTTTGTTTACCCTTTGGCAGAAGGATACAAAATGGGCTTGAAAGTAGATCTTTAGCAGGGCTTCAAGAAAGTCTCTTCCAGTCATGAACTGACTATACATACTTAATTACACAACACACACACACCAACCTGCACACAGCCATAAACAACATTCAGTGAAACTAATATGATTAACTAAAAAAATTTGGAATAGTTATTACAATATTTCCAAATTTTTAAATTAGGCATACCTATGGTATGCCTAAACCCCAGAATAGCGGTTTTTCCAAAGACAAAAAAATTCCTGGAAAATGGTATAAATCGACATTACTTATCACACAGAACATGAATTTACTAGGGCATCATAAAATCCGCAGTACATACTACCAAATGCGATAGTTGGGAGGGCTATGAAGATGAGGGAATTTGTGAAGTAAAACACATACAAGTTATGTAAATTACATGTCATTTGGTTTTAAACACATTAAAAGCAAAAAGAGGTAACCTAAGTTAACCTAACTTCCCTATATGTAATTACATGGGAAGTGTGTGGCCACACAAGAAATTGTGTTCAAAAAATTATATTAAGTAAGCTCATGTCTGTTCATCTACCCCCTGTGAATCACATATCGTGAAGTTAGGTTTCATTTGCATTCTTAAGCATTTTACATGGCTGGTGACAGCAGTACATAAGCCCTTCAATTCCCACAGTCACATACAATATTACACAGTACAATTCACTACATTATATACACTTTCCATGCTAAAACTCGACAATTATTTACGTTACCCACATAAGTAGCAAATACAGCTCCTTTGAGATTTATTGCTGATAACTCACATATAGGACACATTAACTTCTATTCATATTGTGTAAACTCCGCAAACAATAATTATATTATAACACTTCACATGGAAACAACTGCAAAGAAACACTTGTAATTCTGCCCAATACTTTGATTTAACATGTCACATGGAAATTATCGCAAAGAAACATGCGTAGTAGCACTTGTAAATAACAAGTCTTCACACTGTCAAATTCATTTGTTTTCTGAACATCTGGACACTACCACAATACATCTGTGACATGAAATAGGTAAAAATTGAACCGAAAGAGACCAAAATCATTGCACATTTGTTTCCTGTCTCTGTACATTGTTGTTGAAAAAATATGTCATTGCGATACACACAAACTGCATGTAAACAACACTTGGGAACGTTTTGTGTATAATATATGGTATAAATATTTTTTTCTACTACTTATATATTACGTAATACAATCATCTATTGAATATCAAGAAGGTAAGCCTTGAAATATTCAACAGAATTAAATTATATTCCGATACTGCTTGATTACCGTGGTTATAGCAGTGTAACCTTGGCGGGTCTGTAAAAAAAAAACATACCCTGTGAATAACATTTTGTAAATTAAGGTTTCGTTTCCAGAGGCAGTCTTGCATTTAACATGATTCCGTGACAAGAAGTAAATATTTTTAAGTAAATTTTACGTGTTTTACCACATAAACACCCCAATCTTCATAGCCCTCCTCACCATCACATATCATGGTATATACTGCAAATTATGTGAAGCANCCACATAAACACCCCAATCTTCATAGCCCTCCTCACCATCACATATCATGGTATATACTGCAAATTATGTGAAGCACCAATGAAATTCCTATTAAGTGTGATTAGCAATAACCATATACACCATTTGCAGATATTATTTTCCAGTTTTACGGAAAAGCCCTTAGTCTGGATAATTACCAACATTTTTTGCTTTTTCTTACAGTGGTAAGAAGTTTCCCTGTACCTGTTCTTTGTTGCATGCACAATAACGGTTCTGGTAGCTACATCACCACATCATCAGATATGGTAACACTGAACGCATGCTGTCTCTGTGGCTGGTCTGCAGGACAAGCAGGCCAAAGCCAGAGATCTGCATGCACTCCACTGGCATGTTTATCAACTAGAGGCCTGCTTTCTCTGTACATATCACAGATATTNCCACATAAACACCCCAATCTTCATAGCCCTCCTCACCATCACATATCATGGTATATACTGCAAATTATGTGAAGCCCCAATGAAATTCCTATTAAGTGTGATTAGCAATAACCATATACACCATTTGCAGATATTATTTTCCAGTTTTACGGAAAAGCCCTTAGTCTGGATAATTACCCACATTTTTTGCTTTTTCTTACAGTGGTAAGAAGTTTCCCTGTACCTGTTCTTTGTTGCATGCACAATAACGGTTCTGGTAGCTACATCACCACATCATCAGATATGGTAACACTGAACGCATGCTGTCTCTGTGGCTGGTCTGCAGGACAAGCAGGCCAATGCCAGAGATCTGCATGCACTCCACTGGCATGTTTATCAACTAGAGGCCTGCTTTCTCTGTACATATCACAGATATTNGCCAGAGATCTGCATGCACTCCACTGGCATGTTTATCAACTAGAGGCCTGCTTTCTCTGTACATATCACAGATATTTTGAACACTGCATTGAAACTACTGTTGAAATGCTAATTATCTAGGCATATAATTGAAGAGTCAACTCGGCTTAATAGGCCTGTTGTAAATCATTGGAACTCAAATAATAATTATTTCCAATGTGCAATTGGACTATTGCCCAGTGGTATTATCTGTCTCATATAAGTTGGCGAGATTTTGACAGTTCGACGAAAGAAGCGCCAAATGTTTACTTTTTGTTTATGTATTCTTTCGCCATCAGCTGGTGTGTCAAGTGGAAGCTGTATTTTCTATCAACACGCTGTCAGCTAATCCACTTGCCATTGTACTGTAATGCTAAACAAATTTTAAGGTATCTATAGACTGACATCTGTCTAAAAATTCGTAGGTTATAAAAGTAAAAATATAAAACCTTGCAATCTCTTTTTTTAATTTATCCCGAGACCGTGAATTTGGGTTAACATTTGCAAGACAGTAATTGTAGTTCTTATCACACTTTGGACGTTACAGCTAATATGTTAAGANTTAACATTTGCAAGACAGTAATTGTAGTTCTTATCACACTTTGGACGTTACAGCTAATATGTTAAGAATTGAAATCAAATTTAATTTTGGGAACTTGCTTGACAATGCACTACATTCGCCAACTCACCAATGACTTTGCACAGCGGACAGCAGAACAACATGGCGTGTAATAGACATAGACATAACAATTACCGGCCCAAAGGATATTACTAGTAAACTAAATCAATGTACACGGAAATACATGTTACTTTAAAAATTATACATAGCTCACGGAAAAATAAAACCATTGGTATATGTTCGTAAATTTGTGATTTTACACAAGAAAGCTATATTTTTCCGGCTGGTTAGTGCTTCTGGAGAGAGACAGATGGCGCGCATGGCAGGTAGTGTTTTTGTGAGCCAAATGCGTTTCTCAACAGATGGCAACACGTTGGCCTGCCTCCTGATCCCGTCTTTTTAAAAGTTGAGTTTTCTCCTATTACTGGTTTCAAACAACACGAGTTTGAAATATATTTTGTCAAATTATTTGAAAAAATAATTCAACAATACCTTGCGATATTTCTGTAGGCTTTTGGAATTAATATCAAGTGTTTATGGAAAGCATGGATGGAGAGTGGGGATATGACTCGAAAAGAACTCCCAAGGTTTGAAGTTGTTTAGTTTTAATACGGATCGTTTTAATGTGCATTTCATTTTGAACACCTATACATTACTACTACTTTAGCATGAAGTTCAGTTTTTAATACTAAAAACCACTGTTTTATGACCACATAAAATAAAATGTATTACTTAATCTAAGAACTCTTTCTTATCTACGTATTTTCTGCTTGTCTGACGTGCGTCGGCAGTGCACTAAGAATAGCCAACGTAATATTAATTTTTGTCTGTTCATGCATCAGTTGATACAGGATTTTGTAAATGGCATGTTGTTTGTTTCGTATACGTCAAATTGTCACTCACTGACTGTCAAAATCTCGCAAATTTATATGAGACAGACAATAAGTGCTTCCTGCTATCATCCCTTTTCACTCTACAGTCCCTTTCTAAAGTGCAAAACCCCTTTCACCATCACTAACTCCTCCCGCAACACATTCTACTCCCTCACAGTTCTCACCAGCATGAACTACCTTCCCCTTTCTGTCCATCTCCCAACCTGTGAAACTTTCTACTGTTTGTACCTCTCCCCCTGTACAGCCCTTGACTAAATGTCCACTGAACTTCCCCCATCCTCCCACTCCATTCACCATCCTGTACAACATGACCAGCTTCTCCACAACGCCTGCCCCTTAGGGAGCTCCATACCAACTACATCAGTAGGGATGGCCTAAAATTCTTTTCATCCTCACCTCTGCATTCTCAATTTACCCTTAGCCCACCTCACTGCTCTTCTTTGCCCAGTCCTTAACATTTACACACCAGTTCTGCGCTTGCAGATTCGAAGTACCATTCCGAGAGCTGGTATCCTACATTGTTGTTAGTTGGAAAGATTTTTCTACCTAAAATTACTTTGAATCACTATCCCCAGGTACTTACACTCTGAAATTTCTCCTATCAGCCCCCGAGCCACCTACTCTGCCACTCATGTTACACCTTCATACACATTGCTGTTTTCGTTTTGGTATCATATGGTGAACTAGTTTTTGTATTTTGTAGTAAGCTTCAGCCCATTTTATTTGGTATAGAAATTGTTTATTAATTCCTTTTTATTACAGGAAATTACTATCCAAGTTATGTATTTCGACACTTTTTTTACATTCAAGGATGTCTGTAATTCCGTGTGTTGTGAAAAAAAAACTAGAATTGACGCACTGAAAAACTGTTTTCCTACAACAGAATTTGGCAATTGTCAGTTATCTTTTACAGCGCATGTAATGGTGTTATATTAATTTGTGGTACTTTTCAGTCTGATCATGTGAATTAAGAATGCAGGCTGCAAGTTTGAGCGGTATGAATGTTGTGGGGCTGTTATGCATTTACAGATTTAGTGCCATCATGAAATCCTAGCTACTTAAGTTATAACATGTACATCACTAATCTGCTTCCCAGAACACAAGCAAAGAGGAAAAAACCATCTGCTTTATATGCATTTGCCTGCTTTAAATGGGGCATATAAATGGGTGCAGTTCCCTGTGCTTGCTTCACTTGCTCTCCAAAAAGCAGACAGCCCAGATTTGCATGTGATCACTTTTGTGGAGCTATTAATGACCAAGCAAAGTGGCGTATACTGAGTGAGGTGGCATAGTGGTAAAACACTGGACTCTCATTTCGGAGGACCCAGGTTCAATTCCCTGTTTGGCCAGAGGGTTTTCCAAAATCCCTCCGGCGAATGCTGGAATGGCCTTAAGGTAGGCGCTGGATAATTCCTTCTTCATTTCTTTAATCTGTAGTGTTCCTCTACAAAGGTCTTGTTGCCATCCGGGGCACTCAAAATACTGTTACAAGTGGCAACTTTGCCTTCATGGATTTCACCTTCCCTCCTCTGTTGCATGTTGATATCACCTGTTACCGGCGAACTGTAAGGTAAAGGTACAGTTACAAATGGGCTGCTGCAGATGATTGACACATGCCCGAAAAAGCTATCGGGACATATGCCACGCCTATCCTTGAGAAGATTGAATGTCTGCGGTTATAGCAAGAATGTTCTGATGATTGCCCTCTCCATCAGCGCAACTCGAGCAAGGAACATTCTGGATTGGGTTGCCTGAACTATATACACTGGAGAAAGACGACAGTCTTAGAATCTGGAATCTCGTACGACCATAACTGCCAGGTGTGCAAAGCCAGTAAAGCGATGAGCGGTGATGGCAGTGACCAGCAAGAATAAGACTGCAAGCATTGGTACAGTGGAGAGTGAAACTGACCGACGGGACTGTGAGATTGGACGCGTGAGTGACAAATTTTGGAATGATGGCAACAGACAGTTCAATTGAATTTGTGTAAATAACACATGTAAATAAAGTGACTGTAACCAATATAAAGAGAGTGAGAAAGACTTTAACTAGAATTGAGATTTGCATTAAATACTGTACTCACTCAGAATAACAAATGTTAATAGTTAGGGGGGCGAAGCTGGAAATTTCATTTTAAAGCAAATTTGTAGCGAATTTTTTAAAATATTAGTGAATTCGAATTGAATATTGAATTGAAGGGTTTTGTTGACAAGTGCACTTGCACGAATTATTTTTTAATTTAATGAATACATACATTTTTACAAGTTAGGTAAAAGGCAGATAAAAGAGAAACATTTTCCACTGATTCACAAAAAACTTGAACATAGATTTTTTACTATATAAGAACACATATTGCCTTTCATGCTAAACAAATCTAAATAACAAACTGAAAATTAATCTATGCTTAAGGAATATTTAAAAGAAGCATATTATAAAATACTTAAAAATAATTTTTCCTCACATACGCACATTCCTTGACTTAAATGGAAAATAATACTAAGGTCACATTCCACTTGTTACTAACAGTGCTGACCAGTAGTATACCAAAAGTAATGCCACCAGTAAAAATCAACACTCAGTAGCGCTATATAGTGAAACCAGGTGGTACTCTCGTCAACAGAGTTTTCAGCAGAAATAATGGCGTCTGCTATGCATGGTGAAACATTGGTAGGCCTAAACATGTTGTCAATAGGACTGGATATTTTTTCTATTCATTTTTTCTGATTCAGACTCATAAATTTATGATAAGATCGAAGAATGTGAAAATATACTTTCCAACTACATCTTCTGCACATAACAACATAACTTGCTCATTATCCATCACCGCCATGTTGCGTCGTCTGCGTTTACTGAGACTACCTGACCTTCTGCACGTCAGTAGCTTCAGCCGGAAGTATAGCCTCCAACCCAGACGCCACAAACCCATTCATCAGTTACAGATCAGCAGAATCAGTACGTAAAGGAACGCTTGTCAGTAATTTAAGCTGTTTTCAGTACCAAGTGGAACGCTGTCTAAATAAGAAACTAAAAATTATTTCAGCATAATGCGAAACATACAAAACTTGGACACAATAATTAATTGCAGTGTTCATTTTTTTTACACCCCAGTAGTTACAGTGCATACCTATACATTATTAAATTACGTGAGTTAATGTTGTGGAGTGTCAAGTTCATTTAAATTTTGTTTGGTCTCCATCTTTGTCTTTTACAAACACGCACGGTAACTGTTCCATTTCTTTATTACTTGCTCTATGATTCGGTCAACGGAACACTGTTGGCTGTATGAGTATTACGAGGCCAATTAAAATGGCGAGAAGTAAAGCGTAGTTAAGTTCTCGCTTTATTTTTATTACAATACTGAGATTTAAATCGCAGTGGGTGCAATTTCACAGCAGTTAAGTTTGTAAAACTTGCAGTTTAATCTTCTATTTATCACATTGTGATGCATTAAAGCTCTGTTGGATATGAGAGAAATAAACATATATTACCAATTAAAATCTGCGGTGCCGAATGAAGTTTGGGAAGATAATGAAGTGTTTCATAATATAAAAATTTTTTTGAGTCTTGTGAGTAAAATTTGAAACTGACAATTATTTTACACCAAAATGCTGTTTGGACAAATTTTTGGGAATTCTGTTGAGGTTATGTTTTCATTATACACTAGCCATGTGTGTGGCATACGTCAAATAAAAACTTTGATGTTGATGTTAATAAGTCTAAGTCATCTTATTTTGTTTTTTAGATAAATAATAAATGTCTTCTTTTGTTTTTTGGGCAAATAATAAATAATTTCAGTTGCCCAATAGCACTTTTTTTTCCCAAGTTTGAAGTGAAAATTTTTATTTCAATTACAAAGCCGAATATTAAAAATATTTGATTTGAATTCAAATTTCCAAAGCTTCGCCCACCCCTATTAATAGTAGATAGGTAGTTAAATGTTATAAATGAAAGCTGTGTGTATCTTTATAGCATTATAAATAAATTTAAAAAAATTAAACTTAGTACTTCTAGTTTTATTATGACCTCCATCCCTTACAAACTAAGATACACGCCTGGTGACTTGTACAGCATTCTTCTGACATGGTTTTTCATTTTTTGTTTATGTGAACATGTCTTTCAAATCAGACAGACACATAGGGTACCAGGATGGAAGCTGCAATGTAATGTTTGCAGGGTGAACCACATTCCAAAACTATAACTTAAGGGCATGCTCTCTTGTTAAGTAGAACCACACGAAATTAATTTTTATCGCAAATTCAGGACAGAACAAATGTTTTGTGACAGTTTTGTAAATAATGCTCCATAGTTTCTAATTATGATGGTATTATATTTCTAAAAATTATACCTAAAACTAAAAAATTATTTTAAAAATTTAAAAGATACTTTGTTTATAATTTTGCAATAGTTATGCAATTAATATTTTGCACAAAATGTAAAACATCGCTTCTGAGTACAACTGCCAAGTAAAATTTAAAACTGACAAATGAATTTCACGTTATTAATGCCGTTTAGTTCAAAAAGTCAAATGTAAACATTAAACACTGGTGCCTCCACAAATATGACACTTGGATGTAATTCCACCTTTTGTTGGTAGATTCAGGCACGGAACCCGATAGTGCTTGTAACAATGTCACTAGATGTCATCACTGTCGTGGTGCAATTCTGATGGAAATTCATAAATTTTCAGCTAACTTTGAATGAAGTTTGCATCTGACTCTTTCAAAATCTCATTTCAAATGTAGTACCAGTAGGCTTGACGTGGTGTACAATCCGTAACACCTACATGCCTGTTTGGTGCTTGCAGATTCTAATCAAATCAAAATTATTGAATTTATTGTTCATGCACTAAATATGTGAAAGTTGTGTCAGATTACCTTTTAATACTTTTCAACATTATAAAAACTATATCTAAAAATGTTTTTAAAACATAACTAAAAAAACTATTTAATTAATATGTGCACATAATCACGTAATGATTTTTCTTGTATAAGTTCTTTTATTTAAGAGTTATATATATATATATATGCTGTTTAAATATTATGTACTAGGTATGTTGGTGTATGTATTTCTGTTAACATATTCTCTGTAAAATGTCCTGACCTTGTTTATAGCTTGATATGTTACAACTGCATGTTTTAATTATAAATTTGTCTCTTTATTGTACTTGACAAGTTCACATCAGTTCGCACTGATGAAATAGCACAGTGAGCCAATGAGCAGCGATCAGTGAACACGCAGCATGCACAAACAGTGCATTCGACAAGCCTTTGCCAAGCTGGGTGTTTGAGAGAAGAAGCATCGTCAACCTCCAAGAGGCAGGTAAAAAGTTTCAGCGTATTGCTCGCCACTTGAACTATTCCCTCTACACCGGGAGTCAGTGTTGGACGCAGTGGGAACAGGAGGTACACACGCCCATTGAGAAGTCTTGGGTGGACCCCAGCGTACCACCAGCAGGGAGGATCGTTTTGTTGTGTGACAGGCTGTAAGAACTTCACGGGCATCAGTGCACACTATCCAGGGACATGTCACGGCAGCTGGTGACACACATGTGTCCACAGTACCATATCCAAGCAGCTAGCAGAATGGAATCTGTCGTTGTGGCATCCCTTACGACCTGAGTGTTGACGAACACATGTAACCTGCAAGGAACGGGAAGCATGACAGCTTGCGGATTGGCTACGACTGTTGTTCAGCGATGAATCACGGTTATGTCTAGATACAGATGACAGCTGAATTCAAGTCTGGAGACGTCCTGGCCAGCATTGTGTTCCACACTTCATTGTAGAGCAGCATACCAACCTAACGAGAGGTGTCATGGTGTGGGGTGCCATTTCCTACTATTCCCACATGCCACTGGTGGTGATTGAAGGAACCTTGACAGCGTGGCAATACATCCAGGAAATTCTGCGTCCCTGTGCACTCCCCTTCCTCTGCAGCTTAACAACTCCATTTTCCAGCAGGATAATGCCTGGCCTCACACAGCACAGGTGGAGATACCCATGCTGTTTGAGGCCGGCCTTCATGATATCAACATGCTTCCTTGACCAATAAGATTCCCAGACCTCCCGCCCATCGAGAACGTTTGGGACCATATTAGACTGCAACTTCTGCCAGCAACAACTACAGTGGATTTGGAGGGTCAGTTGCGCCAACTGTGGCAAAATCTTCCTCAGGAGAACATCAAATGTCTCTGTCTCCATGCCCAACCATATGGCCGCCTGTCTCCATGCTATGGGTGGTCCAACACACATTAAGTGCATACTGCAAGTGTTGATCCCCTGCAATACATGCAAAACATCAAAATATTTTGACGTTTTCTGTATACATACTACCATGTTCTGAGCCTGTACCCACTTAAGTGCCCCTGCAATGTAACCTTCAGGGTAATCAGTTTTTTTACAAACGAGTTTACACTGAAACTTATGCAACACTGGACACATATTTGCATGTGGACACGTAAGAGAGTTAGTTGGGTATCTCTAAACTTTTACTTGTCAGTGAATCCCTATTACAAATACTGGTACCGTAAAAATTAAGTTTGTTCAACAACACTTATTTTAGTCACCATTGAAGTTTACAAGAAAACAAGCCCTTTAACTTAAAAAAAACCATTTTGATTTTATAAACACCATAAAATTTATGTCTGTGACTTACAATTCAGGAGTCCCCCCTCCCCCCTCTTAACATCACCAAACAGAAAATAGATTGCAAATTTTTACAGTTCTGTGCATTGTAAAATAGCTTAGAAAAACTAATACAGATTTGTCAGTCTGTTCATGTCAATTTTCTTAGCTACCCGTGCTTTGTAAAATGGGCCTCAGCCAGACCTAGCAGAAATAGAGGCCAGTATTCGTTGTTGTTTGGCAAACAAGCTATCTTCGTGAAGTATTTCTTATTTTTCATGCTCTCCAATTTGAGCAAACATTATTTAACCAGGCAATTATAAAAAAGTAATAGACCTACTTATTTGGGTTATGCTTTATTTTACGAAGTATATAAGTATCTGCATCAGTAGCATACGCAGGCACATTTTTCAGAGGGGGCGATCGAGAGTGCATGGGATTTTTTCGGGGAGAGGGGGATGTTAACAAGATTACGGACTTGCTAATGGCCACATATAAAATGGGGTCCGAGGGTTCTTCCCCTGTTACATTTTTTTATTTCAAGGTAAAAATGTAGTTATAATTGCAATAGCATGACTACATTATCATGCATGTTCCTCTGAGACTTTTTTTAAAAAATAAAATATCTGAACAGGTCTATAAATACATTACACAAACTTCAACATTTTATTCAGCTTATCAAAATAAAAAATTTGTGTTTACACATTTTTTTTATGAAAGGCCCGCGATGCATGGAAGTTACTTTCCATTATGACAATATCACACTGTGATAACTATTGAAAATTTGAATTCTTGGAGGAGGTGATCACTCAACCCCCCTCCCCCTTGCACAACCTCCCTGATCAGCAAAATTAAATAATAATTAAATATTTGGTGGCTCTTAGACTGGAATAACAAAGTGAACATACTGACATTTTAATCTAACTAGGTGCTATACGGGTTTGTTTAATTTTTTTTATCTTAGGGATCAATCTAAGCAAGTTCTTGTACTTTTAGGGATAGCTAAGATTATCATAAAAGTTATAACCTGGATAAACAGAAATCATTTTGGTTATGTGATGAGAAATACGTGAGGACGTTTTAAAAACATTTAATTACTTTTTATATTTTGCAGATCAGGGATGTAAGCAAAATTGNGGGAGTGATTGAGGCAAACACCTCCCCTGAGAATTCAAATTTTTGAATAGTTATCATGGTAATTATTAAGCATCAGGGCTTTTCTGAAAACCCGCAAAATAATACCAGAAAATGGTTTATATCGACATTACTAATCACATTTAATACGAATTTCATGGGGGCATCACATAATTTACAGTATATACCATGAAAAGAGATAGTATAGAGGGCTATGAAGATCGGGATATTTTTACGATAAAACATGTAAAATTTATGTCAAATATATTTCAACTGGGTTACTGAACCGTGTTAATTGCAAGAACACCTTTGGAAACCAAACCTTACTTCACTATACGTGAAACACAGGGTATATTTGTGCCAACGCGCTGAAGACCTACATGTATAATGTGTATAAACAACGGTAATGAAGCAGTGTTGGAATAACAGTTAATTCTGTTGAATTGTGCAAAGCTCACCTTGATATTCACAAGAGGATTGTACTATGTTAGGTGGAAGTTTTACAAACACACACACATGCACTCGCACACGCACACATATATATATATATATATATATGCATACATATACACACACAGTATATCATACAAAAAGGTGTTCTGCGGGTTTGTTTACACACCATTTACATGTATCGCCATGATACATTTGTGCAACAACAATGCATACACAAAGGAAACAAATGCGTATCGATTTTGGCCATCTGTTTTTAATTTTACCATAGCATATTGTTTCACTTGACGGTTGTTAGCTGGTGTATGTGGAAGTTCGGTGTTCCATGTGAATCTGAGAGTGTGAACGCTTGTAATTTATGAATGAAGATTACTATTACAAGTGTTTCTTTGCAATTATTTCCATGTGAAGTTTTAAATCTAATTATTGTGCGGAAATAAGAGTGTTTGTGTTATGTGGAAATATGAGTGTTTGTGGAGTTTAGACACATCATAATAGAAGGTAAATATTCCCTATATGCGAATTATCAGCAATACATCATACAGCTTACATGGGTGAGTAACATTATTTATAGTCAAGTTTAAGCGTGGAAAGTGTATAGTGTGTAGTGAATTGTACGGTGTAACATGGCATGTTGCTGTGGGAATTTAAGGGATTAAGTATTGCTGCCGCCTATCCATGTCAAATGCAGAAGACATAACCAAATTAAACCTAACTTCACGACAGGTGAAAAACAGGGGGTGAATGAACCAATGCGCTTTCTAATTATACTTTTTCTAACACACTATCATGTGTTGGCACACTCTCCCCCTGTAATCACCTATTGTGAAGTTCTGTTAAGTTAGGTCTTCTTGCATTTACCTTCATTAAACAACCCAATTGACATATAATTGACATAAATTTTAAGTGTTTTTACTCCACAATTTCCCTGATCTTCATAGCTCTCCCAGCTATCACATTTCAAGTCATATACTAATAATAACACAATGCCCCTATGAAATTCATGTTAAGTGTGATTAGTAATGTTGATATACACCATTTTCCGGTATTGTTTTCCCATTTTTCGAAAACACAGCAATTCTTAACAATTACCAATTTGTGTAATTGTTACAAACTTGACAACAATTAAGTTTTATGTAACTGTTAACAGTCTATGTAATAATCATTACTTGTAATGTGGCAGATGAGAATGCAATTCTGTCTTGATGAACACTTCNCTGTTAACAGTCTATGTAATAATCATTACTTGTAATGTGGCAGATGAGAATGCAATTCTGTCTTGATGAACACTTCCATGTAAACAATGTGGATATTGTGGTTCACTGCAAATTTCTGCTGAAATGATCACTAACAAAACATGCTACAAAACTTTTTCCATGGCATGGACATTTTTATGGAAAACATATTTTAAATCACACTGTGTCAACATTGTTTCCTTNCTGTTAACAGTCTATGTAATAATCATTACTTGTAATGTGGCAGATGAGAATGCAATTCTGTCTTGATGAACACTTACATGTAAACAATGTGGATATTGTGGTTCACTGCAAATTTCTGCTGAAATGATCACTAACAAAACTTTTTCCATGGCATGGACATTTTTATGGAAAACATATTTTAAATCACACTGTGTCAACATTGTTTCCTTNACAAAACTTTTTCCATGGCATGGACATTTTTATGGAAAACATATTTTAAATCACACTGTGTCAACATTGTTTCCTTATGCAATAAATAAAGTTTTCTGTATGCACCTGAAATTAGGTGGTGATTGCACATTTTGTTTCTGATGTGCAAAATCATCTCAGCAGAAAAATTTCCTCGTTATCTATAACTTTCATGTTTATTTCAAATGACAGAGATGATATAGATGCAAAATTAATAACATACAATATCTAGGCTTCTAATATCTGTAAAACAGCTACATATAATCACTACACTTACACCCAAAACCCCTTTCCCTCCCCCAAAAACAGATGTGTAAAACATGTTACGACCCCACACATCAGAGTAGAAATGTTATGAATATAATACTGCACAAAAACTGCAAATGGGGAAAAATGTTGTCCCAGCACATTTGCTAATGTACACACCTGTAGTAGACAGTGAAAATTTATATTTCTCACGTAGATACATTATTTGTTGCACACATGTATGCCAAAATAATTTATTCAAGGAATTCATATACCTATCACAATAAAATGGTTTTGCAATAATGCAGCAATGATTTTACAACACATTTCTTTTATCAGATGTGAGTATCCTGAGAACACCAACATGATGTGCACCACATTTTCAGAATGCAAATATGAGTGAGGCTTCTGAACTAAATAAGTAAGTATGTTGCAGTGCACTATTATTCACTGTAAGTTGGTAAGGGNATGCAAATATGAGTGAGGCTTCTGAACTAAATAAGTAAGTATGTTGCAGTGCACTATTATTCACTGTAAGTTGGTAAGGGGTGGAGAGAGAATAATCCCCTTAAGCCAAAATAACTGCAATTACTTGTATATGTAAAATTTAGTGAATTTTTCCAGGAAAATACAGTATAATCTTTTTATTACCACATGTATATTTTCACATTTTTCTAAAATTTTTAAGTCATGATAAATGGAATAGCGGAAAGATACATAAAAGGATTATTTTACCCCATGGGTTGGATAAAATTATCCCATGTGTAAATTAAATGAAAAATAAAAAATTACTATCATTAATCAAAATACATGTTTAGAATAAGTAGAACTAAAAGACAATGACGAAATGGAACTCTAATCACAACCATGAAAAGGTATTTATGTAAGTGTAGGCCTATGCACTAAATTGAATATAAAATAAAGCTTAATCCCACAATCAAAACTTAAAAGATTGACTGGCAAAAGATTATCGCCAACAAACACCACACTCAAACCAATGTAATGCTAAGATACGCCACGCCAACACAGCATGCTGCTATCTATGGGCAGTTTATGGAGGTATATCCATCCCTCCCATTCTTTCTCACCTTAACTACAGTATGCTCACTCACTAGATACTAACTACTTGCTGTATATAGCCTGCATTACGTCATCAACACATATCATCCTACTCTTTGGCCCATTGCCGTTTTTTGTTCCGCTCTGGTACAGTCTTCATTTTAACATTGAAAGCTTTTTTTATGTGAGCAGCTTCCCTGTGTTTTCCCTGTTAATTTTCTGCACTTTGATTTTCCTGTATTTTCCCTGTTTTTCAAGAAAATGTCACCCTGGAGCATGAACTTAAATTGGTACCACACATGCACAAAGGATGGGTGTGGGGCCATGTCAGCAGTCATTCATATGCCCTTGTTCCCTTCCTAACAGTGTGTAAGAGAAAATTTCAAATGAGAAAATACTCCTCGTACAGCTTTGAAGGAGGGAACATAGGTGAGGCAGTGTAAGGGAGGGCTCTCCTGAATGCTTGCTGCTGGAGGAAAGGGGTAATTGTAAAGAATAGCTGCCTTTTTGAAGGAGACATAGTAGACCCACAAACGTTATATAAATGGCTTTTGCACACCTTACCCGTTTCATATTTAGGAGGGCATGATAAAATAAGCAGAACTTTGAAAATAAAATAGATAATATGTGAGGAGTTCGGCAGCTTTGTTTACGTTGGACGCCATGTTGCATAGTCCGGTTTGCTGTGGATGTGTAGACGTTACCATAGGGTAGTTGCAGTTTAGATGCAATACAGTGCGGTTCATGGCGAGTGGAGTGTTGCTGCGCGCGTGAGTTGTGACGTCCGAATCCGACCGTGCAAAGGCTTGTGATTTAAGAATGTAGGGTGAAAGTAAGAGTGCTTCTGTGCGTGACAGTTGTCTATGTGGCGGATGTTACCTGGACGTTGCCAGTTTGTTGAATTAACGCTGTTTTGGCCTACCTACGTGAGTAAATTCACATTATTCCGGTATATTTTACTGTTACTTTAAAATCCTAAAAGCCTACGTTAGAATAAAATCATAGGGCTAGATTAAAACAGTTAAATCCTAGGTTCAATTAAAACCCTACAATCCTAGATTAGATTATAACATTAAAATTCTAGGTTAGATTAAAAATGTAAAATAGTGATTCACTCATTGTGGGGGTTAGCTTAAGTTAGAATAGATGGGCTCATATCAAGAAATTGGGTGGACAAATGATAAATTAAGGTTTTTTCATATTTTCTGTGGGTGTATTTTAAGTGATTTTACACTACAATATCCCTGGTCTTCATAGCCCTACCCACTATCATTCTTGTGGTTTGTAATCATAATGTGTGTTCTGTGTAATTAGTGGAGTTGAAATATACCACTTTTCGGGATTTTTGTTAATATTTTTGGAAAAGCAGCTATTCTTTACAATTACTGAAGAAGGGAAGTGATACTGCTGGGGCTGTATATACCAACTAATAATGTAGCTCTCTACCATGCTGTTAAATACAGCGCTGTGTGACTTAAGTTTTTCGACAGGCAATATANCCAACTAATAATGTAGCTCTCTACCATGCTGTTAAATACAGCGCTGTGTGACTTAAGTTTTTCGACAGGCAATATACACACGGAACAGCTTTCTCCCAATCGCACTTCGCCGCTGTCACTACTGAATTGAAAAACCCAACCCCTTTGTGTAACAGCAATGGACCCTCCTGAATTGCCCGAAGCACTCTCTGATGTCACTTCTGAGTGCGAGTGTGTGGAGTATGGATGTTTCAGCCATTTAGAACATGGCCAAAGTATGTGTTATGTCTCCTTGGCTGAAGAAGGTAGACGTTCGTGCACTTGCTGTGAATTTCAACTACGGCAAAGTGACATCAAAATCTTGTGCACTGTTCTAGGGCACGATTCCAGGTTTAGGGCTATTGGCTAAATTTGGACAAAGCAACTATCTCCAAAACTTAACACCAATAGAATAAAAAACGAGCTATTTCAATGCTTCCAAAACGTCTACTCTTAGTAACCAATAAAGATCAATACTACTGCATTCAGCACTTACCCAAAAGAATTTTCCAAACTAAATTTCTTAAGGATGCTGGAACTGAAAATCTTAGAGCGAAATGCCGGAGTCTTAACATATCCACAGGCTTTTCTTTCAAAATAATTTCTAGTGATCGTTTTTCCTCAACACTGCGAAAGCCCACTTTCTCATAGTAAGACGATCTAAAATTGCGTTCATCTGCACCAACGGGTTTGTTTTCACGTTTCATTTCACTTTCAAAATAAAGTTCATAACCAACAAAATATATTCAAAAGTATTCGGAAATACAAATTCAGTTCGATTAAAAGATATGATTATTATTTCCGATTAATCGATTTTCAACTATCAAACAAAAGTAGGTTTTAATCTATCGATTAACTTATTGGGTTATTTTTCTTACACACATTACCTATTCGCGTATTCGATGCCTCCAGAGCGAAGCACCATATCAGCGAGAATTGCCGTTATAGAGAGTATAAGTGAATTGAGAGATTTGGGCGGCTCTTAACAACGAGGTCATGCGAGAATATAAAGAAATGAAATAACTTATGCATTGAATGTTACAGTAAAACCAGAATCTTGTGTTTGTGTGTGTATATATTTGGTCTAGAAACAGGAATGTTTGAAGTTGTAAACTGATTGTATGAACTAATCGTTTATGTCGGAGATTTGAAATGCTTATTTGTTGAATGTATGGAATTTTTTAAGAACATATTTGAGGAAGAACAACATTGTGTAGCAAAGTGAAAATAATATAATTCTGCACTTAGCATATTTATAATAGTGTTCAGCAGATGTATATGGATCTCAATAAATATAAAGAATCGCACATTTTCTAGAAATTGCAAAAATTATCTGCGAACTGCATCTTTTTACTTTCAGATTATGTGAAGTAGGTATTATTACATCTGTCCCTGTACCTATTATGGTCTTTCTTCGCACACCTTTACAAACGAAGTTGATTAGTAACTTTTTAGTCTGTTGAGAAAGACAATGAACCAACAATTTGAAACTTTTTAATAGTTTAATCAGGAAATTTTTTTAAAACTTTTGATAGTTCATTATGTTGAAATATTGAAAGATATATAATTTTGACATTTGGATAAGTTTTGATAACTAAACATTGTAAAATCGATTATATCTAGTTACCTCCTTGTTTTGTATCCTCTGTGCTATGGCCAGTTTTAAACAATGTAAAAATGTGTGTTGGGTGTGTCTCTTTGACTAAAAACTATTAAGTTTAACAAAACTAATTACCTTGTTTATCTTTATAAAATAGGCTCCTTCATCAGGTTATGGGCCCAGGCAAGTGCTCTAATAATATAAACAAGTGTTTATAAAGGTAAAAGACGTTAATTAAGTGAAATTGAGTACCGAATGATAAAGTAAAAAAACGTGTGTCACAGTTTCCAAGGATTACGCCGATTTGTCTGCTTACAAGTAAAACCAGGTAAGATGGGCAGCCGTAATAACGACGAATTCAGTAACATAGAGATATTGGAGGGACCCGAAAATTTTGCTTCTTGGCGTTTTGAGCTGAAAATTTTGTTGAATGCAGCTGAAGCCCTTGATGCAATTTCGTATACAGCTCAGCCCAAAGAGAATAGTGATAAAAAGAAGGATGCCAAAGCTCAAAAGGCCATAATAATGTCGATCAGTAAAAAGAACAAACAACTGATTATGTCTTGTAAATATGCTGCAGAAATGTACAACAAACTGGTAAGCATCTATGAGGGAGATAATGGTATGTTAAAGGATAGCCTACTAGCACAGTATTTTGGTTTCCAGATCAAAGATGTGGCGAGGGGTATTGCTGAGTTGGAAAGCATTGTTACTCAGCTGGGTGACCTCGGTCATCAAATCAAGGATGAGGAACTAACACAGAGAATTATTTCTGCTTTGCCACAGACATTCAGCAACTTTGTCATTTCGTGGGACTCCGCCCCCAAAGCCGAGAGAACCTCGGCCAACTTGATAGCAAGGTTGTTGAAAGCAGAAGGAAAAATTGGCACAGTAAAACCAACCAATGATGTTGTGGCGTTCAAGGCCGCCCGTGATCAAAAACGTGACGTAGTCTGCTACAACTGTAAAATGACAGGTCACTACGCTAGAAATTGTCCTCAAGACGAGGGGGAACGTTGTAAATATTGCAAAAAAAATAACCATGCCTCCAACGACTGCTATTTCCGTCCAAATAACAAAGAAAGTAACAACTACGGGTTCAAGCTCACACATGGTACTGACAAGAAGAAACAACAAAAAACTGGTAAAAAGTTGGCTTTTTTGGTTCATGAAGATGATACCACCAAAACCAGTCATACATGGACAGTTGACTCCGGAAGCTCCAGTCACATGTGCAATAATGATGACTACCTGACCAATGCCGTAAAAATAAATTCTGAGATAAGTACTGCCAAGGATGGAATCAAGATGGTCGCCATCAAAAAGGGTGACATCAGCTTTGAAAACTGTATTTTGAGAGATGTTCTCTATGTTCCCGAACTTTCTACCAACCTTCTTTCAGTGAATAGAATTATTGAATCAGGTGGACTAGTCAATTTTAAAAAGAACAAAGTAGTGATACTAAAGGATAATTTCGAGGTGCACGGATACAAAAACAAGACCAACCTTTTTGAAATAAAACTCATCCACGACAAAGAAAATTCTGCGTTTCTTGCAAAACACGATGAGGAGCGCGCTGTAGAGTGGCACCGTAAGCTTGCACATCTGGGTTTCGCGAACATTACAAAATTGAAGGAAATTAGTGAGGGAATGGAAACACTGAAAATGCCGGATAAGAAGAGAGTATGTGAAGTTTGCTCAAACTCAAAGCAAACCCGTCTTCCATTCAAAAATGCTCGTAAAACCGCTAAGAGACCACTTGAAATTCTTCATTTTGATCTATGTGGGCCAATAGAAGAAACATGGGACAACAAGTCATATTTCCTTGCTGTTCTTGATGATTACACTCATTATTCTGTTGTTGCTCTACTGGAACACAAGTCAGAACTTGATCAAGAACTAAAAAGCATCGTAGCTGAGTTTGAAACAAAATGGAACTCAAAAGTCCACATGCTGCGCTGTGACAACGCGGGAGAAAATTCGTCAAGTGATTTAAAGGAATGGGCAAAGAAAAAAGGAATAAAATTTGACTATTCCCCACCGTACGTTCCAGAACTGAATGGAAAAAGTGAACGCCTAATGAGAAGCCTGATGGAAAAAGTGCGCGCGCTAATTTTTGACTCAGGTCTCCGTAATGAATTTTGGGGCGAAGCTCTCTACGTAAGTACGTATCTCTTGAACCGCAGCCCGACTGTAGCACTATCTAACACGACTCCATACGAAATGTGGAATGGTATGCAACCAAACTTAAAAAAATCTACAGATTTTCGGATCTCGTGCTTTTGTCCACAAAAAGGGTCACTTGAAGAAACTTGACCAAAGAAGTGATGAGTACATTTTTGTCGGTTACACCACCATGGGCTACCGACTATACGACGAAAAAAATCGTAAAATCATCACATCAAGAGATGTAAAATTCACCGGAGAAAATCATAATATACCCAAAAGAAATTTCCAGTTTGTCTTCTTAAACAACAACAACCAAAAAGAAGATAGTGAAAGTGAAATCAGCTCCGAACACGATTCTAGCAGTGAAATCTATTCGGAAGAAGAAGACAATGACTCAGGCGCTGATGATGAGTCACAACCCAATTACATCCAAGACTCCGAAGATGCTCAAGAACACGATGACGCAAACAATGATCCAGTACAACAATCTTCTGGAATAAGAAGATCTCTACGGAAAGCTCAAGCCCCAACAAAATTAAAAGACTACATTCTGGATTATGATACCGATGACACTATGGATGAGTCAGCTCTACTGTCATACACTGACGCTGTAAATGGCTCTGACAAAAACAAATGGCTTGCTGCGATTCGAGAAGAAAAAGACTCTCTTAAGAAAAATAAAACTTGGAGCATTATTGACAAAATAGGGGTTTTTAAAAAAGGTGTACTAAGCAGTTGGTGGGTATTTCGAGTGAAAGATGATGCCAGGTATAAAGCAAGACTGGTTGTACGGGGATGTCAGCAGCGATTTGGCATCGATTTCAACGAAACCTACAGTGCTGTAGTTGGCAGTGATGCCCTCCGTGTTCTGTTGGCCAATGCAGCCAAACACAACTTGAAAATGAAGACTTTTGATGTGAAGAGTGCCTTTCTTCACGGTTTGATTGAGGAAAACATTTATATGTCTTTGACAGAAGGCTATGGCAAACATAGCGGCAAAATTTGCAAACTCAACAAAACTTTATACGGCTTACGCCAAGCCCCAGCTAGTTGGCAAAAACGACTGGTGACTTTTCTTAAGCAACAAGGTCTTGACCCATTAAGAACAGACCACTGCATTTTTGTGAACCAGGATAGATCACTGATCCTGGCGATTCACGTTGATGACGGGCTTTTACTTGGAAAGGATGAAAAGAAAATGAACAAACTGTTAAAAAATCTTGAAAAAGAATTTGAAATAACCACCTTGAACAACCCCACTTCCTATCTTGGTATGGAGTTGGAAAAATCAAATGAAGCCGTCAAAGTCACCCAGAAATTGTTCATAAGAAGTGTTCTAAAAAAGTTCAACATGTCAGAAGCTAAACCGGCACAAACACCCTTGACTGCATACAAACCTGCTGATTTAAAAAAGCCAAACAAACGACCAAATTTCCCGTTTCGCGAAGCAGTGGGAAGCTTGTTGTACCTCTCTACTAAGACCAGACCCGATATAAGTTTCGCCGTGGGATATTGCAGTCGACAAATGGAAAGTCCGGACGAACATGATGTGATCAACCTAAAACGCATCATGCGGTATCTCAAAGGCAGTCTAGACAAGGGAATATCTTATAAATCTGACGGTTCTGAAGACCTGAAGTTGTATTGCAACGTTGATCATGCTGGCGACCCTGCAACTACTAAAAGTACATCTGGTTTCGTGATGTATTACTGCGGCGGACCCATCAGCTGGAGATCAAGAAAGCAACCCACGACAGCAGACAGCAGTACGGAAGCTGAATTCATCGCAGCTGCAGAAAGCTGCAAAGAGGTGATCTACATCAAAGCGTTAATTGAAGAACTCACCCAGAAGCCCATCGAAGTTGAGATGCTGATTGACAACTTAAGTGCCATCAAACTAATCGAAACTGGTGTAATGAATCGCAAAAGAAAACATATAGATGTCAAATATCATTTTTTACATGAAAAATATGTAGACGGTTTGATGAAGTTATCTCACTGTCCCACTGAAATACAAATCGCAGATGTGTTAACTAAACCACTTGGACCTACAAAATTTGTACTTTTTCAAAAGAAATTGATTGACTAAAACTTGTAAAACTGATTTAGATGTAATCAGTGCTTTAAAACAGTGATTTTTGCTGACAGTCTAAGGACTTATCTTCATTTACAAATGTTGTTTATAATAGTTTTCTAATATTGAAGTAATGAGAAATGTAATTATGTTAAATGCAAAAATTACGGGGGTGTGTTGAAATATTGAAAGATATATAATTTTGACATTTGGATAAGTTTTGATAACTAAACATTGTAAAATCGATTATATCTAGTTACCTCCTTGTTTTGTATCCTCTGTGCTATGGCCAGTTTTAAACAATGTAAAAATGTGTGTTGGGTGTGTCTCTTTGACTAAAAACTATTAAGTTTAACAAAACTAATTACCTTGTTTATCTTTATAAAATAGGCTCCTTCATCACATTAAAATTAAATTTTATGTTATTATTACATTTTTCTACACCGGCATTACTTGTTTTTCATAATCCTTCATACTATTGTATTACCAGCATGTTTACATTACTTCTTCCTTAGAAAACTTTTTGTACAATCTCATCATATTCTGCCTTTATACAAATATTTTATAATGTATTTGCTTTTTTTTCATTAACTTAATTATATTTGTTCGGGTGAGTTACTTGCGGAAGACCGTCTGAATTGATTTTTTTNTTGCTTTTTTTTCATTAACTTAATTATATTTGTTCGGGTGAGTTACTTGCGGAAGACCGTCTGAATTGATTTTTTTTTCTTCAAGATTTTGAGTAACTTTGGCAAATAATGTTAGTCAGTTTAAAAACTGGCATAATTTTTCTTATGTTTTTATGCAAAAAATGTGAATTGATATGACTATATTCTTGATGAAAATGGTATNCTTCTTCAAGATTTTGAGTAACTTTGGTAAATAATCTTAGTCAGTTTAAAAACTGGCATAATTTTTCTTATGTTTTTATGCAAAAAATGTGAATTGATATGACTATATTCTCGATGAAAATGGTATTCTTACAGCAAGTACTGCTGGTTAATTAACACACATTTTAAGCAGAGTATAGCTTAAAAATTTAATTTGGTGATTAAAGAACATTTTATTATATTGTAATATGTTCCTTTATAAATTTATTAATAATATGCATTTTGTTGAAGACTGTTATTACATTAAATCAATGCAGGTATGTCACATTTAAATAAAAAATTCCCAAAGTATATAATGAAGTTTCTTATAATTTAGTTTCGATAAATGTTTTTCATCTCATTTCTGCTAATATTTTCGAACAGTTCGAACTATTTTAGTAATATGGATTGCCAAAACAAAATGCTTCAAAAGTCATATAGTGTCCATTAGGTAGCACTCTCCTTATTTGTGGTGTTATCATGAACTACTTGTAACTTCCTGGACGCAAAACATGTAATCCCCCCTCTTTCTGGCATTTCGGCGTTCAGATGTTCGCCACGTAGTGTTGCAAATAAATTGACACTTTTGCAATCTGATCACACGATTGTTAACTTTCTCACTGCTCAGATATGAATGATGAACATGATGTTTGTTAGTGTTCTCTAACCGACATTTACATGAACCACGCGTCCACGAGCTCCTTGTGCCCTCTCTGACCGCCGCAGTCACATCAACAGCACCAGATACACCGGGCCGCACCAGCCACAACAGGCCAAGAGTGAGCAGTGCAGGTCGACAAGAATGGAACTTGCACCCTTTTGCCGACAAGGATTACGTAATTCAAGAGACAGCCCTACTCATTCATTACAAGAGGTAACTCTTTAAAAAAATAAGTAGGTGGTCCGAAATGGTGTTTACCCAAAGCTACGGCCGTTGGGCGCACGGGCAGTTGGTCGTTATGTCGTAGCATCTCGCACTGCGACATACGACATGACGCACCACCATGTGCCATCAAANGTGGCACTCTCCTTATTTGCGGTGTTATCATGAACTACTTGTAACTTCCTGGACGCAAAACATGTAATCCCCCCTCTTTCTGGCATTTCGGCATTCAGATGTTCGCCACGTAGTGTTGCAAATAAATTGACACTTTTGCAATCTGATCACACGAGTGTTAACTTTCTCACTGCTCAGATATGAATGATGAATATGATGTTTGTTAGTGTTCTCTAACCGACATTTACATGAACCACGCGTCCACGAGCTCCTTGTGCCCTCTCTGACCGCCGCAGTCACATCAACAGCACCAGATACACCGGGCCGCACCAGCCACAACAGGCCAAGAGTGAGCAGTGCAGGTCGACAAGAATGGAACTTGCACCCTTTTGCCGACAAGGATTACGTAATTCAAGAGACAGCCCTACTCATTCATTACAAGAGGTAACTCTTTAAAAAAATAAGTAGGTGGTCCGAAATGGTGTTTACCCAAAGCTACGGCCGTTGGGCGCACGGGCAGTTGGTCGTTATGTCGTAGCATCTCGCACTGCGACATACGACATGACGCACCACCATGTGCCATCAAACTGGCCTGTAAGCCGAAGCTGAAGTGATAAGTGCCCCAGAGTGTACCCAATAGTGCCCAGCATTTTTGCAAACACATCAAGTATCTTCATATCAATCCCAGCTTCAGTCAGGGATGGGTTTTATTGTATAAAGAGCAATCGAGCATGGCAACCCACACCCCTTTGCACAGGTGGACTCGTCCATCCCTTCAGGGAACCGCCATCTTGCAACACTGTAGCCAGGGAAATACAAACACATCATANTTGGCCTGTAAGCTGAAGTGATAAGTGCCCCAGAGTGTACCCAATAGTGCCCAGCATTTTTGCAAACACATCAAGTATCTTCATATCAATCCCAGCTTCAGTCAGGGATGGGTTTTATTGTATAAAGAGCAATCGAGCATGGCAACCCACACCCCTTTGCACAGGTGGACTCGTCCATCCCTTCAGGGAACCGCCATCTTGCAACACTGTAGCCAGGGAAATACAAACACATCATAGGAAGTGAAATACAAATACTTTTCATGAGAAATGCAATAATGTACTTAATATGTATCTATAAAAGATCAGTTATGGTTTCAATGAGGGAGATTACTTACAAAGGCCTCCATCCTTGTAACATGTAATTTAGTGTGGTGACACTGACCATAAAATTCACATCAACCTTAACATACATTTGTTAATCAATGGTGGTGTCACCAATGTGTTTAATTTAATTTGTACAATTTTTCACCACTGCCATAATATTACATAGAGTCCATGGCATGTTTTACAATTCGGCGTTTAACGTTGCTTCTCGTCACTTGTGACGGAACCTGATGTCACTCTGCCAGTTCTTCTCAGCATTCGGACCAGAATGGCGGCTTTAGTCGCCCACTTCGCGAGCCTCCTCGGTACCACCATTTAGGCTGTAATCACGTCATTGTAATAGTACATTAATTAACCGGAACATTTGTTATCTCTCTTTGTTGTACCGAGGGAAGAGCCACCAACACNCAGTTATGGTTTCAATGAGGGAGATTACTTACAAAGGCCTCCATCCTTGTAACATGTAATTTAGTGTGGTGACACCGACCATCAAATTCACATCAACCTTAACATACATTTGTTAATCAATGGTGGTGTCACCAATGTGTTTCATTTAATTTGTACAATTTTTCACCACTGCCATAATATTACATAGAGTCCATGGCATGTTTTACAATTCGGCGTATGACGTTGCTTCTCGTCACTTGTGACGGAACCTGATGTCACTCTGCCAGTTCTTCTCAGCATTCGGACCAGAATGGCGGCGTTAGTCGCCCACTTCGCGAGCCCCCTCGGTACCACCATTTAGGCTGTAATCACTTCATTGTAATAGTACATTAATTAACCGGAACATTTGTTATCTCTCTTTGTTGTACCGAGGGAAGAGCCACCAACACNTCATTGTAATAGTACATTAATTAACCGGAACATTTGTTATCTCTCTTTGTTGTACCGAGGGAAGAGCCACCAACACTCTCACAGGAGAGCTTAACGCTACAGGGTATCCACATAAAACTACACTTATTTTCGTGCTAAGGTCACCGGCTGGCCATAAATTCTGGTTCTGTTTTCTTTCACTATTCACATGTAATCAAGCACCCTGAATAAACATCTTTACAAAGTTCAATGTGTGTTGATTCATTGTAGGTCACTACACCCTTTATAGTACATCCCACAATTTTTCTAGCATATTTCAGGCCTATGAGACAGTCTACAGTCTCATCATATGGTATAAACAGTGTAACAGTAAGTACGTGACAAGATCATCTGCAAACAGACGGAGGCATCCAAGGCCCCCTGGGCCATCAACCTAACGACCCACATCACTAACTCTCCACTGGGTTATTACACCAGGCAATTCAACACTCAACCAGCCCTGGGTAACCTCGATCACGTCAACGTTTTGGTTAAACTTGTGGAAAATATTTTCAGTTTGTAGTAGATGTAGCAGGATTTAGTTAATACCCTAACTATCTGGAAATTGCCTTTCTAATGAAAGGAATTTTATTTGTTTAAACAATACAATGAGCGATATCTGTACGATGCTGTAGGTTTGAAAGGCAGTGTTGTGTGCTGTTTGCCCATGCTCCAATAGAAGTTTTACAAGGATGCGAACAAATCTTTCTTGAGATTTCCTGCAATTTTGACTTCAGCAAGCAAACATAAACTGTTACAGAGAAGGAAGATACTGTAGATGCAAGATGTTGAAGCGCATTGAAATGACGCAACAAACAGTTAAATAGCCACAAAAATATTTGCCCCAGCCATTTCTATCAGGCAAGTTAAGTTTATATTTCTTTTAAATTTAATACTTTTGTACGTTTTTTCCAGTTTGACTAAAAAAATGGCGAGTTTTTATTTTATTCATATTCGTTGTTTAGGCATTTTGTGTACATTTTGTACTATACTGGGTTATTTTACATGCCTATTACCAGTACGAGAATTTTTGTGATAAATGTTGAGGTTATTAAATAGCAACACACACAGTCGGGCTATTACTCTTTAGGGTAGCTACAGCCTTCACATAGGTATCCAGCTTGTGATGTCTTGTTGACAGATTTCATCACCAGTTAAAATTTTGCACACAGTATTGCAATATTCAAAGCATGCCAAGAAAATATACTATTATGCACTACACAAATATAAACTACAGTATGTGTGCATCATGTAATGCTACTGCTTGTTCCTTTTTTAAATTATAAGTAGGCCTAGAATAAGTTACTGCTTTCACTGTGACAGAATTATTTTTATGAACAGTGGCAAAGGATTAAGTTAAATTAACTGTAAATTTTTTCCCATTATTAATACAGTGTTAGAAATTTATAATATTGTAAAATGCTGTCGGATTTATTTTAATAATATTGCTGCCACAGTTAGTCACGCTGCTGCACAGAAACTACATAAACAGTAATAATAAACACAATGCTTATTACATATTGTGGTGTATGTTAATGATTCACTGCCTCCTTGCCAAACAAAGTGGCACATTTGCNAACACAATGCTTATTACATATTGTGGTGTATGTTAATGATTCACTGCCTCCTTGCCAAACAAAGTGGCACATTTGCAATAGACTGTTCGGGAGGTTCCATGTTAATTTCCTGGTCCAATGGTCCAGATATTGGTTTCTCCTTGGTTTCTTTGAATTCATTACATGCAGATGCTAGGTGGTTTGTTAATACAGGCCACTGTTGATTCTGCCCCATTCTTGACTGTATAATATATTGAATCAAATGAAATTGGCAAATGGATTGACCTTATCTAGTTTTTGATACGGTTAACGAAATTAAGTTATTTTGGATACTTGAAATTTATGAAAGTTTTACCGTTAATAAATTCAGATAAAGTTCAAATCGTAGTACATGAAATGAACAAATTCTGCGACCTCGAATACAACACCTCTTCATTTTTCGTGGAATGTAATAACGACACACTGAGTTCTTTAAATAGGCCTAATGTTTTATTTATTTATGAATATTCTAAGATCAGTGCATCAGTAGCAAAATGTATAGTGGAAATTTTTCAAATCACAAAGAAAAGTTATTGTAAAATGTTGATTGTCTTTTGTGGCGATCAGTATCAGTTGAAGCCATTTGTGATGAATAAACATGACGAGATCTCCCTTATTCGTGAATTTTGTAGTGAAAATTATTATCTTACCACGCAGTTCCGGAACTTGGATTTTAAANAACACAATGCTTATTACATATTGTGGTGTATGTTAATGATTCACTGCCTCCTTGCCAAACAAAGTGGCACATTTGTAATAGACTGTTCGGGAGGTTCCATGTTAATTTCCTGGTCCAATGGTCCAGAGATTGGTTTCTCCTTGGTTTCTTTGAATTCATTACATGCAGATGTTAGGTGGTTTGTTAATACAGGCCACTGTTGATTCTGCCCCATTCTTGACTGTATAATATATTGAATCAAATGAAATTGGCAAATGGATTGACCTTATCTAGTTTTTGATACGGTTAACGAAATTAAGTTATTTTGGATACTTGAAATTTATAAAAGTTTTACCGTTACTAAATTCAGATAAAGTTCAAATCGTAGTACATGAAATGAACAAATTCTGCGACCTCGAATACAACACCTCTTCATTTTTCGTGGAATGTAATAACGACACACTGAGTTCTTTAAATAGGCCTAATGTTTTATTTGTGATGAATAAACATGGCGAGATCTCCCTTATTCGTGAATTTTGTAGTGAAAATTATTATCTTACCACGCAGTTCCGGAACTTGGATTTTAAATTCCAGGAATTCCTGACAACCTTAAATACTGCTCCAAACTGGAAGAAACTGCTTACTCGTCACTTTGATGTATGTAATCGGAATATAAGTTTTTTTACTTTGGATTTCGAGTATCCAGTAGAGTTATTGGCAACGATGATTGAACCGAAAATTGAGGTTGATTCACATTTAATACGCAATGCAAAATATAATATTGCATTGGGCGGAGGAAAACTTGGTGAAATTTTATTCATTTTCGTTTTTCGGCTTTACCAATATAGAAGATCATGTAAATCTGAGTAAATTTTCTAAAGGATTTAAAATGTCGCCTTGATGTCGATGAATCTTATAGACAAAACATTTACAAAAACCGCCCCCAGTTCACTTTAATTTTTTTTTCGAATGACGGAAAAACTTTAATAAATGAAAAAAATAGCAATATTAAACCTGCCTACTTGCCACTAATTGTAGGCGTTCCATATCGTAGTTTAACCTATAAGCACGAGGTATGTATCGGTGAAGTTTTATATTATTTGGGATGTGTTAGCAACGAAATACTCATGTGTAATATAGAAAAAACAAACTTTTCTTGATACCGAGATGTTTTTTTAAGATGAATCTTTATACAATAGATAAATTTGCATTTCAACACGTGTGCAAAGCTTCTGAGAACAGCAAACTTTTGGTATATGACTTTCCTATTCAAATATGTTGTGGAAACACAATTCAAAGTAGCATAGGATTGACTATCTACAATGATATTTATGCAAATGTAACAGGTTGCACTCTGGAAGAGATTTACATAGTCTTGTCGAGAATAGTGAATAAAAACAAGTTGAAATTTATTCAAGTGTAAAGACATGAATTTTGTTTGTAAAAAAGATATAAACAATGTTTTCTTTGTATATAAGGTAATAAATAAAATACATTAATTTATACATGGACTGTAATTGGTTCTATTTTACTTTTTGTAGTTTTAGATTTTGTATTATGGATTTTTAAATATGTATTTGATCAGTGAATACACAATTTGGTTCTAGCACTTATTTTAAAACAACTAATAATTAGGGATCTGGATTGGGTAATTGAATCCATAAGAATTTTTTTTAAACATGAAAAAAATTAGAATATCATGTGATTTTATTTTTGCAATTAGGGAATTACTAAAAATGAAAACACAGCATATGTTTAACAAAAAAGTAACACATTTCGAATTTATAGAAACTGTCGAATTCATAAAACTTAATTCAGAACTGTACTTGGATTTTTTACAGTTGACTGTTATCATAAATAATAATATTTTTTATGATTCTATAATGAAATTAAATCGTGTAAATATATACTCATTAATATCAGAATGCGATAAACTCGCCTCTGAAATTAAATTTAAAATTTCACAATTAACACATCGTTTAAATTTTTTATATTTAAAACAGTACCTTATGCAACAAAATTGTTTTGGGCCGCACATCACTCGTGAAAACTATAAAATATTTTTGAAGAATGAAAAACACTTTGAAATTGAAAATATTAGGCAGTTTACAAAATTATCATACCAAAATAAGTATTTATCATCTAAAATCGAACAGCTTAGAAGTCAGATTGGTTCTGTACGACACACATACGAAAAGATATTTTACCATGTTAAGAAAATACATTTCTTTTCCAATTATCGCAATGATGTATTGGTAGATATAGATATTTTATGGGAAGGGGTTTCAAAGACGAATGACCCCTTAAAAATANTAAAATCGAACAGCTTAGAAGTCTGTACGACACACATACGAAAAGATATTTTACCATGTTAAGAAAATACATTTCTTTTCCAATTATCGCAATGATGTNCAAAATCGAACAGCTTAGAAGTCAGATTGGTTCTGTACGACACACATACGAAAAGATATTTTACCATGTTAAGAAAATACATTTCTTTTCCAATTATCGCAATGATGTATTGGTAGATATAGATATTTTATGGGAAGGGGTTTCAAAGACGAATGACCCCTTAAAAATACTTAAATTTATGTTAACCCTTGGTTGATACTTTGAGTTATTCTCAAATTTTGGAAATAACGTCTATATTTCTTGCGTATCTGTCTTTAAGATATGATGGAACTGCTATTCAAACATCAGTGAGACAAGTATATTATGGTATACCTGTTATTAAATGTTATCCAGACTAGGTCGTCATGTCACCCGATGGACAGTTTTACAATAGACAATTATTATATGTTATTTTTAGTTGTTTACTATCGTTTGCAAATATATAGATAAGAGCTATGAATAACGCAAATAAACATCACTATGTGGGATTGGGTCTGTCCATAGTTACCTTAATTGTTGTAATTCCAATTGGTATATTTATCTGGAAGAAACACCATAATGTTGACACCTCTANACTCTATGTGGGATTGGGTCTGTTCATAGTTACCTTAATAGTTGTAATTCCAATTGGTATATTTATCTGGAAGAAACACCATAATGTTGACACCTCTAACATAGAATTAACCGAGGNGTTGTAATTCCAATTGGTATATTTATCTGGAAGAAACACCATAATGTTGACACCTCTAACATAGAATTAACCGAGGGAAGTGGTGAGAGTAATGTCAAAAAGGAAAATTACATCTCAACTACTCCGATCCCATCTCAAGAAAATGAATTTATGATAGAAACAGATTTTGTAAATACTAATGAATCTACTGATGAAGAACTATTGTCGATAAAGGCGTCCATTATCAAGCCAGGCGAAGCGAGTATGATTGGTTTTAAAACTGCTAAAAGATACACTCTAAATATTCCCATNCGTCCATTATCAAGCCAGGCGAAGCGAGTATGATTGGTTTTAAAACTGCTAAAAGATACACTCTAAATATTCCCACGTATGTATTTACTCGGTTAACATTGAAGAATTTAAGGCATTTGAATTTTAAAGCATTCAATTCTATTTCTGATCTTTTAGACGAACATTCACAAACGATATTANGAATTTAAGGCATTTGAATTTTAAAGCATTCAATTCTATTTCTGATCTTTTAGACGAACATTCACAAACGATATTAACCATTTGTCTAAATGACAATGAAGATGGCCAAATGAATGGTTCGTTAGATGTTAATGAACTTAATTATAAAACTTTACTTGACAAACCCCTAATTTATAAACAATTTTACATCAAATGGACGTTCGAGAATGAAATTGAATTAATTTACGGGTCAGATAATAAACGAATTGTAATTGTGCCCTCAGAGGCATCTAGAAATCTTAAAGTTTTTTTAATGAGTTTTATTACTAATGCTAAAACTATTTTGGAACTTGAAAAATAATGAGCGGATGTTATAATGAAATATGATTCGACAGTTGTTGATAACCTGTATGGCAAATTCGATATACGAAAACTTACTCATATTGCGCAGCTACTGCGGTCGAGAGTGCGGGTCACTCTGCTATTACACGAATCTATTTATCAATTTCGTGAAAATGTTTTAAAATAAAAAAATTAAAAAAACCTGCAATGAAACTTGTGTAATGATAGCTGGAACAAAACAAGCAGCTGTTCAGTTTAACATTTCGCATAAATCTAAACTTAAGTTTTTTTTACAATATATCACCGCAATTGACAAACTAATGCAAATATACCCTAATAACTTTTTTAGATCTGAAATTAATTGCGTGTGGGCAAGTCAAATAAAAATCATTTTTCTAATTGATTTGTCTATGTCAGTAAGACCCACAATGCCACACAAGGAATTTTACATAACTTCTCGAAGGAAAAAACTTGAAAAAAAATTGCTTTTGTTTATTTACACAGTGAGTATATCAGACTGAGATACTCAACATATCGTTCACAGCCAACCATTGAGTAAAGACAGTATGAATGCTGACAATCAAGACCTCTTCGATGAACAGTGTTTGGCTGCATATCATGGTCGAATTGACGATCTTGTACTTTTAAAGCAAAGGGGTGCGGACTTTGGAAGATTGGATCCTGGTGGCAAATTTCCAATTCAACCGGCTGCGGCTGCTGGGAATTTGGAAAGTGTACAATTTTTAATCGCGGAAGGAGTTAATGTTTTGGCTAAAGACTCTGATATTATGACCGTATAAGGGTATTCAACCTATTACTTTGATAATTGATCTGTGATTGTGTATTTGATACAACAAGTAGACGGAGCAATTAAAGCTGTTCATAAGGATTGGAAACTGTTAATAAAAGCCTCTAACGAAGTTCGTGAAAATATTGTAAGGTACCTAATTAAAAAAAGTTTAGGTGATCCGACTTTTATGGAAAAAACAGGATACTACATTGCGCAGCCCAAGATGGTATAGTAAACTTTGTACATTTCCTATTGGAAAATGGGGCAGAAGTTTTGTTTATGGGACGTGACAATATTACTGTATTACATGAAGCTGTCTATAGTAGAAATACTTCCACCGTTTTGTGTGTTTTAGACTATACAAAAAAAGCAACAGGTACAAAGGAGAAGATTGAAGATTTTTTAAATATTGAGGACTTGAATGGCAAAACTGCCATTATGTGGGAGACATCAAATGAAGTTTGTCAAATTTTGATTAGTTATGGGGAAATCTTTTAAAGAAAACTATATGGTGTTGTAGAAGTGTGTTTCACTAATGGATTTGTTTTTTTTAATTCTAGATGTAATTGTTATTTGAGAAAGGATCTTGTAGAAGTGTGTTTCACTAACGGATTTGTTTTTTTTTATTTCTAGATGTAATTGTTATTTGAGAAAGTAAATGGTATGTAGCCAAATGTGTTTCACCAACAATTTTTATTTTATTTTATTATTTTTTAACCATTATTTTTAATGTACAGAACATAATTCCAAATATATTACAAATTATTTGTTGATATTATAAATATTAGTAATATATATTTTAACAAGAAACTCAGTTATTGATGAAAATCACAACATTACAAATAATTAAAAAAAACAATAATATTACAGATAATTTTTCTTTACATTTTATCTAAGGTTATGAGTGGATCTAGCCTCTCGACANAAAAAAAACAATAATATTACAGATAATTTTTCTTTACATTTTATCTAAGGTTATGAGTGGATCTAGCCTCTCGACAAGTTCTTTGCTGTAATTTACTACGAGAAACGTCACCCATTGTTTTGGATTTGTGACTAGGGTGTTTTTTTTTAAGTTGTGGGTTGTTATATGTCGATTTTGGTTTGGAACACTTCTTATTTGAATTTGTTTGGCCAGTAGTAGGTGATGATTTTCGTTTTCCTCGTTGGCGAACATCGGAAGATGTTTTGGGTCTTGGTTGATGGGAGACGTATGATAATCTAAGTCTTTGCGATCTTCGAATGTATCTGTTGGCAAAAAAATTGTTTGTTTGTAATTTTCNGAGACGTATGATAATCTAAGTCTTTGCGATCTTCGAATGTATCTGTTGGCAAAAAAATTGTTTGTTTGTAATTTTAAAGTATAGTGTAATTTTACTGTTGGGAAAAAAATGTTTATATAAATACATATTCGATACCTACATAGATTCATCTAAAAAGGCATATGGAGCTAGAACTGCACCATTTAAAGATGGCTGTGGAACAGGGACTGCACCACTTGAAAGAAACTCGTCACCATCACTCGACACTGTTAGCTCTTCTTCATCCTCCAACTCTAAGGAACTCGATGCGAAAACTCACGATATATGGGCAAAACATTCAAAGAACTGGTGATTATTCCGTATTGCGTATCCAAATCATTAAAAAAAAACAACATTATGTACCCAATGGTACAGAAAAACCAACATAAAAAGTCGCCTGTTTATTATCCAAATACAACAAAAAATTTTTTTTTAATTGTAAAATTTCTCCTTGCGTATTCAACCTGCCTGTAATTACCAGGTTTTTACCAAAAGTTTCTCTTTGCGTATCCACATGAAAAACGACTGGCATCGAAAAATGTTTGGTTTGCATATCCAAATTGAAAGGTGGAAATTAGTATCGAACCTCATTTGTTCCGACCCACGTATCCAATTCCCTCTAGAACAATTTTCGACAAACTCCTAATTGTTTTGTGTGGCATATCCAAACTGAAAACGGAACAATTGGTCACTTTGCCATTTATTTCCCTGGGCGTATCCCCGTACGGAAGTAACTTTTTGCTAAAAAAAATGTCCTATTGCGTATCCAGAATAACAACTATCCTAATTTTAAAAAAAGTTATCAAGATAGTTAGTAATTTATGGAAACTTTAAGGCCTTCATGCGTGTATTATTTATGTATATAATACCAAGTAACTTTAAACTCTAAACTATTAGTAATTACGATTTGTGAGATGGCTCTTTCAACTGCCTTTTTTGTTTATACATTTTTATTATTTGGCAGCTGATGTGGTCACGAATATTATATAACAAGCATGGTGCTTATGCATTTCATATCAAGGTCTCTTAGGTCACAAGGGTTGAGCAAGGTCCGAATATCATAAAACAAGCTTGGTTGTCAATTTATAGTTGCTAGTGTTGTGTAACAGGCTCTTATCTCTTTGATTGTACTTTTTTATNAGTACTTTTTTTATTATTTGGCAGCTGATGTGGCCATGAATATTATATAACAGGTTTGGTTCTTATGCATGTAGTAACGAGGTCACTTAGGTCACAAGGCTTGAATAAGGTCGTTTCGCTTTGATAAAAGTTGGCAATTTATAGTTGCTATTGTTGTGTAACAGGAGCAAGGTCCGAATATTACATAACAAGCATGGTATTTATGCATGACATATCAAGGTATCTTAGGTTTCTTTTTGCCTTCATGTTTTACTCAGATTTAGAGTATATATACCAGTGTGTTAGCAACAGTACTTATATTGAGGTCAAAGTGTGTCCATCTACAGTTACTGCGATATCTGGGTGTTCCCATACTCGTGGATACTTATTGAAGGTATGAAACTAAACCAACTATTTAATTTTAATGTATACTGGAAACAATTAGTAACCATTAGTTTCCTGGGGCCTATCCCATTGCAGAGAGAGATTTGATAAAAATTTCCTATGATGTATTCGATCCTAAATTCAAACACTTTAAGACTTAACCAACTAATTCACTTTAAACATTAAACAATTAGTAATCACGAGTTGTGAGATGGCTCTTTTGTATTGTTATGGAGACAATATATATTGGCAAGGGGAATAAGATTCAGACCTCGCTCTTGCTACCAATCATAAAGGTCAAAAGTCATAAACTGACACAAACAACAAGCTATTCATACACTTTCAAACATGAAAACTAAACCGACTAATTCCTTTTAATGTTTACTGGAAACAATAAGTAATCACGACTACTGGCATTCACACTTTAATTGACACACACAGCAAGCCATTCAGAAACTTTAAACTGATGCAAATATCAAATAATTTGAAACTCTACACAAAAACCTCCCTCTTACTGCACATAGCAAGTAAATCACACTTTAATTTTAAATGAGCTATTGTCACAGACACCACACACTTTTAAATAGACTCCACACAAAACAATTAAACAATTCATTCGCACTTTAAACTGAGGCAAATAGCTACTCATGTATATTTTTCTTTTCACTTATCCTAGCTTGTATTTGAAAATGCCATAAGCTTCTCAGGACCTATCCCGTTGCGGAGAGTGACTTGATAAAAATGTAATATTGCGTATTCGATCTTATATTCAAACACTTTAAAACTAAACCAACTAATTCATTCTAAACTTTAAACAATTAGTAATCACGAGTTGTGAGAAGATTCTTTCGTGTTGTTATTGAGACAATATTTATTGGCAAGGGGGATCAGATTCAGACCTCCCTCTTGCTACCAAACACAAGGTCAAAGGTCATATACTGTTGCAAACAGCAAGCTATTCAAACAAATTTAAAACTAAACCAACTAATACATTTTAATATTTACTGTAAACCATTAATAATTTTTTGCCATTAGCTCATCGGGGCCTATCCCATTGCGGAGAGTGACTTGTTAAAAAATTTCCTATTATGTAGTTGATCCTAAACAAAGTAATCTATTTTAAACTTTAAACAATTAATTCATTTTAAACTGTAAATAATAAGTAATCGCGACTACTGCCATTCTCACTTTAAATTGAAACACACAGCAAGCTATTGTCATTTTAAAATGTCCTATTATGTATTCGATTCTAAATTCAAACACTTTTAAACTAAACCAACTAATTCATTCTAAACATGAAAACCAACTACTGCCATTCTCACTTTAAATTGACACACACAGCAAGCCATTCAAACACTTTAAACTGATGCAAATATCAAGTCATTTTAAACTCTACACAAAGACCTACCTCTTACCACACATACCAAGTCAATCACACATTAATTTTAAATGAGCTATTGTCACAGACACCACACACTTTTAAATAGACTCCACACAAAACAATTAAACAATTAATTCGCAATTTAAACTGAGGCAAATAGCTACTCATGTATATTTTTCTTTTCACTTATCCTTGCTTGTATCTGAAAATGCCATAAGCTTCTCAGGACCTATCCCGTTGCGGAGAGTGACTTGATAAAAATGTTATATTGCGTATTCGATCTTATATTCAAACACTTTAAAACTAAACCAACTAATTCATTCTAAACTTTAAACAATTAGTAATCACGAGTTGTGAGAAGATTCTTTCGTGTTGTTATTGAGACAATATTTATTGGCAAGGGGGATCAGATTCAGACCTCCCTCTTGCTACCAAACACAAGGTCAAAGGTCATATACTGTTGCAAACAGCAAGCTATTCAAACAAATTTAAAACTAAACCAACTAATACATTTTAATATTTACTGTAAACCATTAATAATTTTTTGCCATTAGCTCATCGGGGCCTATCCCATTGCGGAGAGTGACTTGTTAAAAAATTTCCTATTATGTAGTTGATCCTAAACAAAGTAATCTATTTTAAACTTTAAACAATTAATTCATTTTAAACTGTAAATAATAAGTAATCGCGACTACTGCCATTCTCACTTTAAATTGAAACACACAGCAAGCTATTGTCATTTTAAAATGTCCTATTATGTATTCGATTCTAAATTCAAACACTTTTAAACTAAACCAACTAATTCATTCTAAACATGAAAACCAACTACTGCCATTCTCACTTTAAATTGACACACACAGCAAGCCATTCAAACACTTTAAACTGATGCAAATATCAAGTCATTTTAAACTCTACACAAAGACCTACCTCTTACCACACATACCAAGCCAATCACACTTTAATTTTAAATGAGCTATTGTCACAGACACCACACACTTTTAAATAGACTCCACACAAAACAATTAAACAATTAATTCGCACTTTAAACTGAGGCAAATAGCTACTCATGTATATTTTTATTTTCACTCATCCATGCTTGTATCTGAAAATGAAAAAAATTAATAAATATATATATACTTTTGTTTTATCCATTTCTTTTTTGACGACTTACTTATAAACTTTGGTATGGACGTCGATGCACAATAGTTGTACTGTATCAAGCCGATATGTCAACCTCTAGTAAGTGCACCATGTGCTTTGGAGGGCACAGACTATGTCATGGATGTAATTGCAACGAAATTGAACCAAGGTTTCCTCGTCAACATTACCCAAGAATATGGTGTGATATGCGCAGAGCACAGAAACAAGGAATTTTAATGCCAAAGGAGAGTGATACAGTGATGGGCTGCAAGATTTGTAGGCCAATGAATGAATTTTTTTAAGATGCTCTGGTCTACAGTAAAGAAATGAACTGCACACATCATTGTACCTTTTCCAATTGAAAATGTTTAATTTCAGAAAAAAAAATACTTGGATACGTTAAACGGAACAATTGGCTTTAACTTGGATACTCCAAACGGAACTCGGCGAGATGGTACTCTTCCAGGGCTCCTAGACATCACCCTTTCGCGGCTAGGGATGCGACAGCATAACTGAATATTACCTACAGCTGGATGTAGACAGTGTACCGCAGCTGAAAAATGGACAGCCAGCTAATCTATCCTAGAGTCTCCAACTTCATTAAACATGTATATAAATGTAAAAATTTGATTTTGTGTGTGGTTTTTGAATAAATGTTATTTATATTCTGTGTGTGTTCAGTGCTTTATTTTTTCTCCATTTATAAAACGTAAGTATTTTCTTTCTTTTGAATATATTTATTGTTCTTGCTTTTTCCTTGGAGAAGGAACAAACACATGTNGTGTGATATGAGGAAAGCAGAAAAAAAGGAATTTTAATGCCAAAGGAGAGTGATACAGTGATGGGATGTAAGGTTTGTACGCCAATGAATGAATTTATTTTAAGACACCCTGGCCTACAGTGAAGAAATAAACCGCTCACACCATTGTAGGTTTTCTGATTGAAAACATTTAATTTTAAAGAGAATTTATACTTGGATACGTTAAACGGAAAAATTGGATTGAACTTGGATACTCCAAACAGAACTCGGCGAGATGTTACTCTTCCAGGGTTCCTAGACATCACCCTTNAATTGGATTGAACTTGGATACTCCAAACAGAACTCGGCGAGATGTTACTCTTCCAGGGTTCCTAGACATCACCCTTTCGCTGCTCGGGATGCGACAACATAACTGAAGATTACCTACTGCTTGATGTAGGCAGTGTACTGCAGCTGAAAAATGGACANGCTCGGGATGCGACAACATAACTGAAGATTACCTACTGCTTGATGTAGGCAGTGTACTGCAGCTGAAAAATGGACAGCCAGCTAATCTATCCTAGAGTCTCCAACTTCGTTAAACAAGTATATAAATGTAAAAATTTGATTTTGTATGTGGTTTTTGAATAAATTTTATTTAAATTCTGTGCGTGTGTTTAGTGATTTATTTTTTCTCCATTTATAAAATGTAAGTATTTTATTTCTTTTGAATATATTTATTGTTCTTGCTTTTTCCTTGGAGAAGGAACAAACACATGTAATATTTTTTTCCTGTCTCGTACAAAACTGCAAGCCATTGCAAGTAATTTTCATTTTAACAATGTATTAACTCGTTTACACTTTAAACTGACTAAAACATAATGAGTCATTTTATACACAAGCAATTTAACATACTTTAAACTGATACACATAGCTACTCATTTTCAATTTAAACAGACATCACAAACAGCGAGTAATTTACACTTTAATTTTAAATAAGTCACCTAACTTTAAACTGATGCAAACAACAAGCCATTCAACCCTTTAAAAATGTTTACTGGAAGTTGGTAATTTTTTGCCATTAGCTTCTCGGGGCCTATCCCATTGCGGAGAGTGACTTGCTAAAAATTTCCTATTACGTATTCTCACTTTAAATTGACACACACAGCAAGCCATTCAAACACTTTAAAACATGAAAACTAAAGTAACTAATTCATTTTAAACTTTAAACAATTAGTAATCACGAGTTGTGAGATGGCTCTTTCGTGTTGTTTTGGAGACGATATATATTGGCAAGGGAAATCCGATTCAGATCTCCTTCTTGCTACCAAACACAAGGTCAACTGTCATAAACTGATGCAAACAGTTTAACACTTTAAACCAATGCAAACAACATGTAACTTTCATTTGAAACATAGACCCCACACTCAGCCAGCCATTCATCACTTTAACATTTTAAACATGAAAACCAACTACTGCCATTCTCACTTTAAATTGACACAAACAGCTACTCAGGCACACTTTTTTTTTTCACTAGCCATTGCCTGTATCTGAAAATGAAAAAAATAAAGTACTTTTTGTTTATCAGTTTATTTTTTTTCTACAAATGCAAACAGTTAGTTTTACCTATTGAAAAGAGAACTGCCTTCGCCGAGGTTGTCGCCTTCCTGCCGAGGCCCCTCGTGCATGGAGGCTGCATGGATCAGTAAAGAGTGAAGTCGTTGCCCATATTGGTGGTTTTTTCCCCAAATGTATTCTGCCAAGTAGCCGACCCACGAATTTTGCCTTCTACCAAAACATGGGATGCTGTATCTAACTGAACACCAACTTCGTTCGATGTTTTGCATGTGCACTCTTAAAGTCTCGCCATGCCTCAACTTTGATTTGTTTCTGGTGTTTACTAATCCACTCTTTTCACTGCACACATACTCCCTCCCATGATTTACTTGCATGTGACGATAGCCGTGTATGTCCAAGTTGCTGTAGCCTCGCCAACAGTCTGAAATTATCGTCGTGTCTGGCACTATCCAGTCACGAATGCATTTCACTAATGTTGCGGCGTTCCTCTTTTCCACCGGCACCAGGAAGAACTTTGTAGGATCACCTCTCTCCACACCGCCGAAAACCCACTGGCCATGAACTTTACGTCCCTTGCGGTTTTTGTGTTTACCCAATTTTGATTCGTCTATCTCGACTATTTTGTCAGGTCCGCCTATTCGTTTTCTGTAAGTTAACACCCAGTCTATGCACACTTGGCGGCAGAAATTCGACCAGGCGACGACTGTCTTGCCCGAGCACTGAAGTTCGTTTATTATAGTCTGCTGTCGGGGATAATTGAGTAGGCACCACAATAAACACAACTCGATGGTCTTGCCAGGCGACAAATTCGAATCTCCCACGAAACTGCCCTGTCTTGCCGACACTTTAAAATTACATTTCGTGCCATTCTCGGTGCGCTGTCGACACCAGTAAAACAAACCTCGAATGTCCACGAGNTCCTCGACTGTCTACCAGCCTGGCTTCACCTTCACTGCATCGTCCACATCGTATGATGGTTTGAGGATGTTGTGCTCGATGAGAAATGTATTTACGTCCGGCGAGAAATAAATTATCTTCCGAGCATTCAACATTGTGATTTTACACCCCTCACACACCATTGTACGTTTCCTGATTGAAAACTTTTAATTTTAAATAAAAATTATACTTGGATACGTTGAACGAAACAATTGGCTTCAACTTGGATATGCCAACTGGAACTCGGCGAGATACGCAATAGTACACTAACTTGTAAAGGAAACAATTTGAATGGATACTCTATACTGTACTTGCGGTTTTACTATGGTTTTAACATAAGGGTACGCAATACGGAACAATGACCCTTACTTTTATAGTACTTTAAATTAATGTCGGTTAGAATCGTGCNGGGATACTCTATACTGTACTTGTGGTTTTACTATGGTTCTAACATAAGGGTACGCAATACGGAACAATGACCCTTACTTTTATAGTACTTTAAATTAATGTCGGTTAGAATCGTGCTGTAATATACAATAATTTTTTTGCTACAGTTTTATTAGGCATGTTACATCAGCAGGAAAACCAAACATTTTGCTTTATAATAAAAGCTGTCATCCTTTTTTAAATTATGCTAAGTAATTGTTTGTTGTAAATTAAACACAAATGTACCAATATAATTTTTTTTAATTTCCGTCTCACCGGATTCGTCACTATATGCATGCCTTCCTACACTTCACAGGTCAGCAACGGAATTCTAAACCTTGTTTTCAATGTAAATATAGGCCTTATGCAAAACTAAGCACAGTTAAATGTTATTGCTGGCGCAATGACACTGCTTCTGCATCTTACTTTTTTAGAATCATTAATTCTTTGTTTATGATTACACTTTGTTAACTATTAACTTTATGAAATATAATGATATGAAATGTATTTTTGTTCGGCTGTAAATAATTTACCTGTTAAAAACATTTCATCCCTTTGGCTTGCTGAAACCTCTGGTTTCTTTAGGTCTTTGTTCTTTTCCTCATAATGTTTGTTTCTTATTACAAGTTGTAAACTGATGACAATTCTGTAATTTAATGTTGAACATTCTATTCAGGCGGAATTTGAACTGCCCATTTATTATAATAGTATTTTAGTATTTAGTTGCATTCAGTTTGGATGCCATCGATAGTCACTTACTCAGCGATGGTTGCAATTTGGTAATTTAGTATTTTAGAAAGTTTAGTTTCATACTAAAAATTAAATACTAAAATATTAAATACGCCATAATTTTGGTTGTCTAATTCGGGTTACATGACCTTTTAGTATACTAAAAGTACCAATCCAAGCACAGCCTCAGTTGTAATATACTGGTATTTCTGTACTGCAATTTTAGTTCCGCCTATAAGGCTGGACTCACAATAGCCCTTCGTCTATCCGTCTGGCGGTCATTTGATCTGCCACCAATCGCAGGGCAACTTTTTTTTACTATCTGTCCATACATCAAATATTTACCAAACTTTAACTTTAGATGGACGGATGAGCTATCTCCTTCTGACAGCATTCCTTAGATGAGAATACACAATTTGAAATAAAATGCAAGGAGGTGGATCTGTTTATTTATCTTTGGTGGTAAATTCTGGAATTTAAAATGTAAACAAAAAATTCAGTATAAATTCTTGTCATGTGAAAAAGTTATTTTCCTAAAATGTTTTTCTCTTAAAAACATATTTCTTGCCAATATATATCTCGAACTAAAGAAATATCACGATGTTAAGTTGTCACACTGGAATTTTGCTGTACAGAAGGATTGACGGACGACAGAATGTTGTGAATCGCTTTCACTGACGGACGTAAACGACAGATGTATGACTGCCAGACGGACGACTGGCGGATGCGACGGACTGTTGTAAGTCAAGCCTAAATCCTTTACATCCTTTGTGTCAGTATTATTTATACATACGAATGTACAATATTAATGCAATTTTTTTCATAGTAAATTAATATTAAATGACTACTCCATTGAATTGCTACATACTGTTGTACTCTAAAACCCGGGTTGTTTAGACGGGATGATATCGCAATAAACTTAACCCATCCCCTTTGCTAAGGCGAGAGAGGGAATCCATGCTATTGTATAAATAAATCTGAAAGACAATAAAATCTCGAGACGGAAATAAATAAATCATTTTACTGAAATAGCCTTTATTTTTCACGAAAATTTAATTACTTTGTATGTAGATTTTAATATATGTTTAGCAACAAAAAAAGTATAAAAATGATAACCTTTTGTATTTTATTTTTCAATTTTATTTTGTATTAACACTATGACACTCATATTAATTTTTCTTCAAGAACACATGAGTTTTGCGGAACGAGTTCCTGTCAAGTGGTATTTCAAAACATGTTAGCAAACAAAGTTCCATATTTGCGACTGGATATTTTTAATTGCAACTCGTCTTAGTGCCTGCTTTCGAATCACAAAAGTTCAGAACCAGAGTAACCTAACACAGTAAATATCAAAATGTCTTCTCACAAAGACTTGTGGACGATGACAAAACGAAAACTGAATCTGTACACTAGGATATTGAAGTCTTAGTCTGTGTGGGATTTTTTTTTGTTGCGAAAATCAGGTGTTTTTTTTATGACTTCAGGTGTTAACAGAAACTTTTTATATGTATTGTAATTAATGTGACACAGACCCTCTTTAATTTTTACAGCCAACCAGCTATACGCTTTGTGTCATTAGATAGTGACAAGAACCACGTATGTTTACGGCNCTCTTTAATATTTACAGCCAACCAGCTATACGCTTTGTGTCATTAGATAGTGACAAGAACCACGTATGTTTACGGTGTAGAACAACATATATGAATCAGTTACCCACAAGGAATATCATGGGGCATTGAGTTTCGTAGTGTACAGTATGGTTGAAATATGATCTTCAGTGTCTATGGATATGAAGTAACATGGGGTTGGGGGCATGCAGCAGCGTTCGGAATGCAGCAGCTAGGGAAACAGGAGTACTTCTATAAAACACATTGGCTAATGACAACGTAACGTCTANCTCTTTAATTTTTACAGCCAACCAGCTATACGCTTTGTGTCATTAGATAGTGACAAGAACCACGTATGTTTACGGCGTAGAACAACATATATGAATCAGTTACCCACAAGGAATATCATGGGGCATTGAGTTTCGTAGTGTACAGTATGGTTGAAATATGATCTTCAGTGTCTATGGATATGAAGTAACATGGGGTTGGGGGCATGCAGTAGCGTTCGGAATGCAGCAGCTAGGGAAACAGGAGTACTTCTATAAAACACATTGGCTAATGACAACGTAACGTCTACTATGCTTCCAACATTCGAACATCCCACGACGACATTCGAAATCGGTTCTCCACGGTAAGAAAAGGGTGGGGGGAATATACTGGCTTGGTATAAACGAAGTATTTTTGTGCATAGTATATTCCTAACCTACAAAATTCTGTTTACATGTGGTAGCCTACTTGGCTTGCATACTTGTCTTTGAGGCTGAAACATTGTTATGGACAATGACAATTTCATCACATAATGTTAAATATAACCACAAATCACACTTTTTACTGTGTTTTACTGACTTTGGTGTTCGATCACGAATAATTTACTCTCAGACGGTTCAGATACACTGCGATTTTGCATTAACTATCTTTGACTGTTCTTTCCTGTTCAAGAATAATTTCTACTGGAATTTTTTTTATTATTGTAATGCTGTGAATTCCAAAACTATATTTGTGACAATATTCCTAAAAAAAAAAATTCTTGAAAGAACTCAATTTTTATAACTATCAATAGTAAAGTGTACTGCATGCTATATTATGCTTGTACGCATATAAACAATAAAAACACAGTGCATATACCTGTTTAGACAACACTATGATGACTGCTAGCCACTTGCGATCTGCACTTACTCGGGTGCCTTTTAAAGTGGGTCCATGACACAAACTACATTATAAACATTTATTGGTTGTAGTGGGGAAAGGGGAAGAGTAGATCATATGGAAAATCGTGGAGGCCGGTTTATTAATAAGTTCAGCTATCAGTACACATGGGTAAAATGACTACTCTTTTTCCTGAGATTGTGCTTAAATAAGTTATGTGATAATTTAAAAAAGGTTTTCTTTTATTAGGTTATTTGTTCCCAATTAATATTTGGCATTGTTTATTATTGGATTATTTAAGTAATATTCAGCAATTCTTAACTTAAAAATTCAAAACAAAAAATTAAAAAGAATATTGGCTTCTAGGGGTTTTTATTTCAATATTTCCATTAAGATTTTTCATTCTAATTTCATCTTATTAATTTTTTGTCATAGGTTTCTGTTGTGTGTGCGATTTTTCGTGCACGCCTAGAAGAGGGGAGGTGAAGAGTTTCTCGCGTGTCTGAAGGAAAGTGGGAGGGGATGGGTTGGTTTGTTGGTTCCTTGAATCATGATGTCTGGGGATGGTGGGCATCCCTGACTTGCTTATAACAATTAAATAAGGGATTCGTAAAAAAAACTGACGAGTGTAGTGAAGCATGATTGTACAGTATACTTTTTAGCAGCTCGGTTGGCCGCTCGCTTATCCGATGTTAACATTACCATTTACATAATTCCTTCACCAGTCATTCGCCAGCTCGCTGAAGTGTGCTGTGTGGATCTCATCAACATTCATGGCTTACAATCGTGGTGAATCTAAACATTTTATTCTGTCGAGGTGAGGTCCTGAAAATACAACTAAGACAAATAAAAAAAAAAAAATTAATGCATCTTGCATATTTGTACATTAGTAAATTGTATTGTTTTATTATGCAATAATTACTTTGTTATCATTTTACTTTACAGATTTTCCTGCATATTTTGGGCATTATGTGTACAAGTTGTACTTCTTGAAATTTTTTTACATATTTATAAGTTTTATTACACTAAATATTAGATTTTAGTATGCACATGTAAGACGTTACTGGCACATTCGTGTCATACCACTTGTTTTCTTATTTCACTATTTTGTTAAATTAACTAATTTTATATATTTTATTTTTTATTCCTTTTATATTACCGTCAAACGGGGTCACTTTGCTCCCTTTGAGGTAACATTGCTCCAAAATCTAAAAATCTTCGAGAGATACGTCACTCAACAGTCTTCATCTGACATTAGCGCTCCAGTGGTTGTTTTGTGAAGCATGGATGTAGAAAACTTCTCTGTGAATCACAGCCTTCCAGGAGTGTTACATTCACTTGTTATTAGTTTTTTTTCTAGCGAGGTTAAACACGTCGTTCCAGTAAGTGCCAAAAAATTCCTGTCTGCAGTCTAACTGAATCATCTCAGCAGGTTAGTAATAGTACTCTCTCATCAGTAATTTAGTGCTAATTCAGAATTTCACTGAGTTTTTCCACTTTTATTGCTTTCTAGAGTAATAATTAACAAAAATCTCGGGTGGGGTCATTTGCTCCGAAAAGTGGGGTTTCTTTGCTCCAATGTTTTGGAGCAAAGAAACTCCATCATCTCAGATCAAAAATACCCTTTTGTTTTATATCATTGTATATGGCATTTATATCAGCATCCCAGTATACCGAATTTGATCCCGTTTTTGTTTGTTGGTTTTTGTACAGAAGATGCCTCGAGTATATAAGAGGAAGTTGGGTGCTAGGACCTACCCAGATTACTCAGAAGAGACTTTGCAGGAGTGTCTCGCAGCGGTCCAATCTGGGAGATTGTCCCAACTTAAAGCAAGTGACCACTACAAGATATCTAAANATATAAGAGGAAGTTGGGTGCTAGGACCTACCGAGATTACTCAGAAGAGACTTTGCAGGAGTGTCTCGCAGCGGTCCAATCTGGGAGATTGTCCCAACTTAAAGCAAGTGACCACTACAAGATATCTAAACGTACTATTATAAACAATCTTGGTGGCCATCACTCTAAGCGACCCGGGGGCCCCCCTATATTTTCAGAAGAAGAAGAAAAAACATTTGTCCGATGCATAGTAAGCATGTCTGACTATGGTTTCCCCTTATCAGAAGTTGATCTCAAACTGATAATCAGAGATTTTGTGAAGCAAAAGGGGAGAACTGTGAAACAGTTCAAACAGAACACGCCAGGTCACGACTGGACATCATATNAAAAAACATTTGTCCGATGCATAGTAAGCATGTCTGACTATGGTTTCCCCTTATCAGAAGTTGATCTCAAACTGATCATCAGAGATTTTGTGAAGCAAAAGGGGAGAACTGTGAAAAAGTTCAAACAGAACACGCCAGGTCACGACTGGGCATCATATTTTTTGAAAAGGCATCCTGAACTGACACAGCATTTTGCTACGAACATTAAAAAGTCCCGTGCTGCTATCAACGAGGATGACCTGCGCTGTTATATTTCATTCCTTTCAAAAGAACTGGAGGGGATCCCACCTTCCAACATCTTCAACTTCGATGAAACCAATCTGGTTGACGATCCAGTGATGAAAAGGGTGTTGACAAAATGGGGAACGAAATACGTAGAGCACATGAGAAACACATCGAAAAGTGGGACGTCTATCATGTTTTGTGGTAGCGCCTCTGGAGAGTTACTACCTCCGTTCCTCCTTTACAAAGCCAAAAGTATGTGGAGCACGTGAACCGAGAACGGACCGACTGGTGCTAGGTACAGCAACAGTCCTAGTGGTTGGTTTGACACTCCTACTTTCCTGGAGTGGTTTCAATCCATTTTCCTGCCTGCTACTCGCAAACTACAAGGCAGAAAAGCAGTGATTTGTTACAATCTTGGGGCTCATATTTGCATTGAAGTGGTGAAATTGTGTAAGAATAATAACATTGCGTTTATTTTTCTCCCTCCAAATAGTACGCACCTCACACAACCATTGGATGTTGCAGTTTTCCGAAGTGTTAAACAAGCTTGGCGTCGGATCTTATCAGAATGGAAGGATGCCAACGGAAGTGAGTTGATAAAGAAGGAAGACATGCCTTAACTTCTCAAGCAATTGTTAGCATCAACATCTGACGACATTGCAGAAAATCTTCGGTCCGAGTTTAAGGCTTGTGGAATTTGTCCAGTCGACCTGGAACCACTACTGAACCGCGTCAATAGAAAACCTGTTTGTGATGAGGGGCTATCCAAAAATCTTTCCTTTCCAGCTTGGAAAAGAAAAGGGAGGAATGGATAAAAAAGAAAAATGTAGGAAGAAGGAAGAATCTCAATGTTCCATCGGGGAAAAGCATTGCTTTGGATGATTTAATAGAGGAAGAACCACCTAACTCTGCTCGACCGGTAGCTCTACGACGTCAGGGAAAAAGAAGAATAGAAGATAGTGACAGCGAAACTGAGGTCATTTATGAAGACAATATCTGTGAAGATTCTGATAATGAGACTCCGGAGGCTTACTGTGAAAGGCAATTGGCCGAAATTGAGGAAGATGAGCGGAGCTATCAACAGGGAAGCAGTCATGGCACACCAGAACAAGTTCGAGTCACCAAGCCTGTCGTGAAGTTGCCTGGTGAATATTGCATTGTTAAGTATGATGACACATTTTGTCCAGAGCTTATATTGAGCCTGGATAACGAATCAGCCAAAGTGTCAACAATGGTTAAAGGTTCAAAGGCATGGAAATGGCCAGAACGAGAGGACATCATTGATTACTCTTGGAGCGACGTTGTTTGTGGCATCGATGAGCCTCGCTGTATCTCTCGAACAAGGAAACTGTACCAAGTGCCTGCTTTAGTGAATTTCAGGTCATAACTGGTCCCCAGTGCCTACTGTGAAAAATGTAAATTTAATTTAGAAAGAATGTTTAATTTTTGTCAATTTTTTAAGAAATACATTTTTGTAAGCAATTGGTTGTTCTATATGTGTCTCAATTAATCCAACGGATGGGGCGAGAATGCCCCTTGGGTTTATTCAGATTTTTTTTCTGTTAACTTTGAAAAGTAGGGCAAAGTCTTCAAACCCCTGGGTTACATTTCTCCAATTTTCAACAAAAAAATTTTCAACTTTTTAATGATGTATCAATATCTGTAACGTCAGAATCTGGTAATAGGAAGCCCCTACTTGAAGCAGGCCAAAAATCGGGATTTTTTAAGTGAGTTAAGTACATGAAAAATTATGAATTAAAAAAAAACTCAAAACAGTGGAGCAAAGCGACCCCGTTTGACGGTACTAGTATTAGGTACGAAATGGCTGTGTGTATAAAAATTTATTTGACTTATCTTCAGCATTTATGAAGACATAGGAAAATATTATATACATATGTTATCGAATAATCTGAAGTTAAACCAACACTGCGAATAATAAAACTCAGTATTGCCATTTAAGAAAAATAAAATTCAATTATTGTACTCGTTAATTACATAACCAGACGACGCTGCTTAACTTTAATACTTGAGACGTCAGCCGAAGTAGAAACTCACGCCATGCCTTAAAAACTGGCAAGAGAAACCACAAGGAAAACACTCGGGTAGATGTTCGAAGAAACTACCTACATCTTCCCAATTTGGGGTTTCAGAATGCGGAAATCGATGTCATGTCACAATTATGTGAGGAATGTTCTGTACAAAAAATATCTTCGAAAGCTGTGCAATATGGATGCATGAAGGAGAAGGATACGATAACTGCATATGAAGCAAATCATGAATGTGAATGTACATGCAGTCATGAGGAATTTTTGTAAGACCAGACATACTCTTCTTGGTGCCAACCCTGACGGCCTTGAAGATGACGACAGAATTGTGGAAGTTAAATTTTTGCCTTCTATTGACGAAATTTATATTGTAAAAGCTTCAAAAACATGAAATTTATGTAGAAATCAACTAAGGAAAAATGGCTTTAAAAAAACCACAATAATTTACCATTATTTGTTTGAAATCCAAGGTGAACATGTCGTACTGCTGCTAATTGGTGCTGTACAGTGACAACATACAAGAATACTGAGGCAGGAAAAAGGGCTGGAGGAGATATTTTGGCAATATATATTAATACCAAAACTCACTTCTTGCTAAATGGAGGGGCCACCTAGGCAAACCGTGTTCGATTCCAGGCGGGGTCGTTCCCGTATTTTCGCATGTAGGAATCGTGCCGGACGATGCCGCTGGTTCCCTCGCCCTTGCATTCTGGAGCTGCTCCATACTCACCTCACTTCACCCTCACAGGCTTTCAAGATCTCGATGTTAAGAGCCGCCCAAGTCTCTCCACTCTCCACTCCACTTTCTATATGGAATTCATTCTGCCAGATCTCGCATACAGCAGGATTCAGCATGGTGTGAGTATTCACGAGCTACTACACTAAAGAAGGCATCTAGATGTAAGATCCATAAGGAAATGTAACTTCTGTGCAAAAATTATATTTCATGTTCAATAATTGTAGCCCATATAACTATTGTCAAAGCAACGTGTACGTAATTTGGTTTTTGGTCAAAAACATTTCATTCATTTAACTTCAGTTTGGTAAAATAAAATTGACTTAATTTTCACGGATTTACGCTAAGTGGCCAACATCTGGTGGTGAGATTTTGTGCTAGTAAAGACAGCATAAACATTGTTTTTGGCCATAAAGAGACAGCGGTAGATTGATGGTTATTTTTACAATTTTCATTGCATTTTGGATGTACTCTAAAGCTTGTGACGAGATTAACCAACAAAACGATATATTGTCCGTTCAACATTGCCGCTGTCATTGTGTTTCAATGCAACAATTCCTTGAAGACGAAACTGAAGAGCCATGGCTCAGTGTTTCTGCTGAAAATCTATATAATGCTTTGCAAGTTAATTTGTGTGGAAATCAGTTTATGGAAGAAAAATTTTATGAAGGCAAGTTACTTTAGTTTTTCACTACATTCGACAAAAATTTGGTTGGGAATTGATGTGTAATGGGTAATTCAATGAAAATAAACATTATTTGCATTATGTAACCATTGAACAGTGATTTTGTGTAGGGTGTGATGAATTCCAAATATTTCTCCCTGTCATTAAATGAGAGGGAGAAATATTTGGAATATGATGATTTTATTGATTTTACAAACCTTAATCCGACTGTCAACATANATTAAATGAGAGGGAGAAATATTTGGAATATGATGATTTTATTGATTTTACAAACCTTAATCCGACTGTCAACATATATTGCCTGGTCTGTTGGCAGTATCATTTAGTAGTATTGCGCATCGTGGTATAGTTTCTAGGCCCACCTAAACTGTGTGTAAGCGGATAAATTAAATGCTTTTGTTGGTTTTGGATAGTGGGTAAAGCCAGCCAGGACAGTAAAAACTTTCAAATGTTGAGGAATAAAACATTTATTAATTTTGCCAGTTTTTTTTTTTTTTTGTTATTGCTTATTCCTTGCGGTGGCTGGTGATCTTTCAGTAATTACACAGGCCAACGATAAAAACACTTTTTAATGATTTTGCCAGATTCTCATGTTTTTGGAGTGCTGAGTGCGAAAATAATAATAAAAAAGTCATAACACCCACCATTTTTTCACATTTGAATATACGAAATGTGAGAAATTCATTTTTTATCTAATATCTGTGCATTTTTATATACTTTATATATATTTTTTGATATACATTTATACACTTTTTTATATACTTGATATACATTATTAATACACTAAAACATAGAGTAAATCAAAATGAAACTAGGCTGGCAGTGGTGGTACGACTGTTTGTTTTCTTTCAGTCAACACAACTTCACTTTTCAGCTTTTTGCCCATGTGCTCTATGTATAGCTAACCGTGGTTGTAAAAACCTTTCCAACAGTTTTTGTTATATATGTGGTGAGTTTGTAATTAAAATCATCAAAGAAACATTATAGAGTTTGTTAAAAAAAAGTGTACTTGGTATATTTTGGAATAAAACTCGGTGATCAAGAAAAACCTTGGGCTCCACACAAGGTATATTATGTTTGGGTTGAAGACCTTAGAAAATGGTCAAAAAAGACAGCTTTTAGATTTGCAGTTCCCATGATATGGAGAGAACCAAAAAATCATTCAGACGATTGTTATTTTTGTAGCATTGATGTTACTGGATATAACTCCAAAATTAAGAAAGTAATTGTCTACTCTAATCTTCCTTCAGTTATTCGGCTAGTCGGTCATGGTCCGGGACTTCCTGTCCCTGAGCCACCACAGGCTATTGATGACATTTTACTTGATCAGTCCAGTGAAACTGAATCTGATGAAGGTAAACCAGATGATAATGAGTTCCAATGTTATCCAGAAAACTTAGAAGCTCAGTTGTTTACACAGGCTGAGTTAAATTATATGGTAACAGAATTGGGTTTGACTAATGAGAAAGCTGAATTGCTTGGCTCTAGGCTAAAAGGAAAACATTTGTTGGCCCCTGGAGCATCTATTTATCAATATAGAACAAGAGATCAACAGTTCGCTAAATTTTTTAAGCAAGAATAGGATTTGGTGTACTGCCATGATATTGGTGGTCTAATGAATGAATTTGGAATTGAGAACAACAATGAAGAAGGGAGGCTTTTTATAGACTCATCAAAAACTAGCTTAAAAGCTGTTCTTTTACACAATGGTAATACTTATGCTTCACTGCCTGTGGCTCATTCAGTCCATATGAAGGAAACTTACAAAAATTTAGACATTATTTTAAAGGAAATTAACTATTCTGCTTACGATTGGATGATGTGTGGAGATTTGAAAGTTGCTTGTATGCTCCTAGGCCAACAAAAGGGAATTTACTAAATTTCCATGTTGTATATGTGAGTGGGACAGCAGAGCAAGGGATCGACACTGCTCCACAAAACATTGGCCTGCAAGNTTATATGTGAGTGGGACAGCAGAGCAAGGGATCGACACTGCTCCACAAAACATTGGCCTGCAAGAAAAACCTTAACACCTGGAAAGAAGATCATTTTGCATAAAACTTCAATAGATCCAAAGAAAATTCTTCTACCACCTCTTCACATTAAATAAGGTTTAATGAAACATTTTGTAAAAGCCTTGCCTAAAGATGGTGAATGTTTTAAGTATTTATGTGAAAAGTTTCCTCATTTATTAGGAGCCAAACTGAAAGAAGGTGTTTTCGTTGGGCCTGACATTCGTAAAATGATGTTCGATTCCAACTTTGAAACAAAAATGACTACAAAGGAAAAGGAGGCTTGGATATCATTTAAGCAAGTTGTGACTAAGTTTTTGGGCAATGTTAAAGACCCAAACTATGAGCTTATCGTAGCTAATATGATAGACAAGTTCAAAAATCTGGGATGCCTGATGAGCCTTAAAGTCCACTTCTTACACAACCATCTTGACTTTTTCCCTGACAACTTGGGTGATGTGAGTGAAGAGCAGGGGGAGCGGTTTCACCAGGACATCAAAGTGATGGAGAAACGTTACCAGGGACGGTGGAATGTCAGCATGATGGGTGATTACTGCTGGTCACTTCACCGAGAACAACAAAATGCATCACATCGGAGAAAAAGCTACATAAGAAGCTTCAAAGAGAAGAGAGAAAGGAAATACCAAAAAATAAACACTTAAAATGTATGTAATGAATTTTTTTTAAAAACAATCGCATGAATCACATTTTAAAATACAAATGCATATTGTGAGAGAACTGTGGGTGATACAAAAAAACTGATGCCAGATTCGGTTTCAGCACCCAAAAATACATAAGATTCAGCTGCATTTATTTCAAAAGTTTTCACAAAATATTTTTTTGTTGGCCTGTGTTATTTTTGGCATTGAAAGCCGCAGTTGCACGAATGCCCATTACCTTTACCACCTTTGTATCGTTCTTACTGTTTATTAAGAAGCATTGCAACACAAAATAATCGCAAGTGTGACTGCCTTCGTGCCTACAAATTTGTTTAACTCATTGTCTGAAAGTTACTTCTGAATTAAATATAGGCACAAAAGAAACCTTAGAAAGATTTATACAGGCTAGTAAAAAAAAGGACAAAATGTGGAACCAACAAATGGCAATTAAATTATATTGCGTTACTGAGTGTGGCTAATTGTTAAGAAAGCTTTCCCGAAAAAAAAACAGAAAATATTATGTACTGACATTACTAATCACCCCGAATATTAATTTAATGGGGTTGTCACTATATTAGCAGTACATACTATGAATCGCGATAAAGACTATTCATGGTAAAGTGAAAACTTTTTGAAGCCCTCTCATTTGGAATACTAGTCAATAAATAAATTTTATTGTAGTCTTAGACATTAAATTTCGAGCCTGGTGAAATATACACACTGTGCTTTTACTTACATGACAGTATTTTTTTTTTAAAAAGGTGAAAGGATAAAAAAAGGACTAATAGGGAAAAAGTAACTAGGGTCTCAAAAGTACTCACCTTTCCGTGAATAACCCATAGTAAGGAGAGCTATGAAGATCAGATGAATTGTGGGGCAAAACACTTACAATTTATGAAATAANGTGAATAACCCATAGTAAGGAGAGCTATGAAGATCAGATGAATTGTGGGGCAAAACACTTACAATTTATGAAATAACAATATTAAAGGAGCCGCCTACCTGTGGAAAATTCAAGAAGACCTAACATTACTTCCCAACAGGTGAATCACAGGAGGTGTGTGACAGCTGTCGTGGGTCACGACAAGTACACTAAGGACTAACAGTAATAAATTACAGTAATTAAATCCGGATGGTTAACCACGGTAAATGCAAGAAGACCTAACCAAACTAAATCTAACTTCAGTGTTGGAGAATCACAGGATGTGTGTGTACTGACACACTATTACAAATCAGAATAAAATTGAATCCGGTGCTACATGACCTAATGTAACGCCCTCGTTTGTCTTTACTTTTTCATACAATTAGTGTATTACGAGCAAAATAATAGTAATTTTATCCTGCAAGTCCTTATTATCCTTATTCCAATGTGTGATAGTGTGTCAGCACACACCGTCGCCCTTTGAACACCTATTGAATCACTGTTTTGGGGATTTACTCCCCTGCTGGTACTCGGACTCTGGCTCTGTGTGTAATTTTGTGCTACACTTGAAGAGTATTTTTCATTTACTTAGGATTACACTAATTAAACACAAAGTAAAATCTATAACAGCAACCTATTGTGAGGTTAGGTATAATTTGGTTAGGTCTTCTATATTTAACATGGCTAGGCTCCAGCAGTATGTAAGTGCTTCAATTTCCATGCTAAGATACGATACTACACATTACAATTCACTACATTTAATATAGTTTCCATGATAAAAATTGATTATGTTCAGCCCATTAAACTGATCATGCGAACATCACTGACTTTACTTACCCATGTAAGCGATAGATATAGCTCCTTGGTGATAATGGTCACTCACATCTAGGACATGTTTACCTTCTATGCTAGTGTCTAAACTCCATACACACTCATATTTCTGCACAATAATGAAATTTAACACTTCACATGGAAATAATCGCAAATAAATGCTCGTACTATCACAGTTAATTGTATATAGCCTACTACGAATAACGTGATGGCCCCATGAGATTCATATTAAGTGTGATTAGTAATGTCAATATATACCATTTGCTGGTATTGTTTCCCCGTTTTTCGATAAACCAATGCTTTTTAAAAATTACCAGCAGTTACAACTTCCTGGTCTCTCCAACAGGAAGTTATTTAATTTATAATGGTTTGCAGGAGAGGCTAGATTTTTGGCCTGTTATGTTATTTTTGACATGGAAGAGTTGGGTTGCAAGTTAACTAATTTGGTGTTGTTCCATATGACTTTGTAATGAACTTGTATTTACTTGATAGGAATACACATATATAGTAAATTCAATAGAACTTCCAACTTTTATGAAGCCCTGCTAAAGTTATACTTCTAGGTTATTCCTCTCCCTCATGCAAACATTACACCAAAGGGACACACTACCGCATTTGTGCGCGCTCAGTGAAATAACATTGTGCACAAGAACTATTTATTTACAGGCATTACCAACACACCTATTTTATCTCTGTTTTATTCATATTAATTNACATTGTGCACAAGAACTATTTATTTACAGGCATTACCAACACACCTATTTTATCTCTGTTTTATTCATATTAATTACAAATTTAATATTATTTATACACAGAATAAAAGTAAAAGTTATATTCCACCAAAAATAAGGTACTTTTGTAAACACAAGTATAAAGCAATTGTGATACATGGCATATTTTAGGAAACAAACAAAGACGTCACACATGGAGTGAATTTTCAAAGGTTTGATTCAAAAATGTGTGAAGAAACTGTGTGAATAGACTATAGAAGGTGGACTGTATAAACAGGGTAGCTTAGAATTTTATTTTGTAGAATGTGTGCACTTATATGCTAATTTTTCCAGATGTGATCACAGGATGATGGAAGCTCATGGTTGCGATTCCATCAACTTATTCCGAAAATGGACATGTAAGTGAGATGGCTGAAGACAAAATTAAAAGCAGTACAGTTTGTGAAACCAATGTGACAGTTGTGTAACTGCGTTGTAATNGTGAAGAAACTGTGTGAATAGACTATAGAAGGTGGACTGTATAAACAGGGTAGCTTAGAATTTTATTTTGTAGAATGTGTGCACTTATATGCTAATTTTTCCAGATGTGATCACAGGATGATGGAAGCTCATGGTTGCGATTCCATCAACTTATTCCGAAAATGGACATGTAATTGAGATGGCTGAAGACAAAATTAAAAGCAGTACAGTTTGTGAAACCAATGTGACAGTTGTGTAACTGCGTTGTAATAGAATATAAATAATTTACAGTTGAAATAAAAAAATTTTCATCCAATCTTTTGTGTGTCACTTATTCAAATGTAGTTTTTTCATCCAATATTTTTTGTGTCAATTATTCAAATGTAGTTTTTACCAGTGCTAACTGTAAATTAAAAATACTTATTCACTTGCCACATACACCAAGAATATATTTACCAGTGTCCAGCATTTCTTGTGTTAATGATGCTTTCTAGCAGGGCGAGTGTAAATAACATAAAGTCGCAGATCCAGAGATGGGATCACATGGGACATTATCCCCCAAAAAACCCTCACTTTGACAAGAAAGTGTCTTATGAATGTTTTACAATTGGCGTGAAATAATATCTGAATTGTTAAAAGTATTAATTTTATTTAACCCATATAATATTATTTCCTAAAATTTGACAACATAGTGGCCTTCTCCCTTACTATGACTCCAAAGGCTAGACCGCATCTGCACAATGGATGACACCCCCCCCCCTCCCCCTACATCCTTGCCCATCTCTCTCGGCCGCTTAACAGCCCCATTCATCCCTCAAATACGAAAGTCTAGATTTGCTCCTGAATACTGTATATAGCATAATGTTAGATACCAGAGGGATCTTAAAGCTTTTTTTTTTCTGTGTCAAATAAGTCAGTTCTTTTTCATATCTCCGCCTGAATTAACCAATTCAAAAGATGCAACATAAACAATTAGATGTGAATAATTTGTGGACAATAGTTTCATGTCAGCCATATGATCTGGAGAATATTGCCTAACCTGAATGAAGATAAAAACTATTCTTTTGTACAATTTTCTTTGCATAAACAATAAAATTTNGGAGAATATTGCCTAACCTGAATGAAGATAAAAACTATTCTTTTGTACAATTTTCTTTGCATAAACAATAAAATTTTACTTATTTTATTTAAATAAAATGTGTTGCATCAGCGCAAATGTAGATTTCATATTGGAGTTGTTATTAACCAGCGAATAACCAGGATGCTTAAATCATGAAGCCAAGGAATTCTAAGGCACCAGGAAAAATGTGTAAATATCAAGGAATTTACAAAGAAAATATTTCGTCATTTTAAATGTTAAACATATATTGAACAATTGTTCATTTTTTGGTTGGATTATTGCACTCATTTACATGCAGAAAAACTATAATTTTGATTATATATTCAAGTGCTCATTATCGCTTCTGGTAATGAAAAAACTGCAACGATTTGTTTTGTGGTTTTAGTGATGCCAAAACCTTTGCAGTATTTGTGATATATTTTGTGGTAAACCACTCACCATAATGTGTACAGCAGGCAAATTGCAAGTTTTTAATTAATTTTCTGGATATAAATTTTTTTTTTTTCTATCAATATGTTTCTACTCTATTAGTAAGGCGTTCTATGGCTTATTGCAAAATATTAATTTTATTTGTTCAAAATGAAGCAAAATATTTCCCCATACATTTTGCCTGTGCATTTTAAGGAGAATGGTTTTGACACAGAAAATTATTTTAATTACGCAGGTAAACTGAAATAACAGGGAATTGCAGAATTCAAGTTATGTAGTCACCACAGTAACAGTGGCAGCAATATTCACAGATTTATCTTTGCCAAAGCGCAGCACTGAATTTATCAAAATGGATAGAACAAATTGTATTAAACTGCCGGGAAGCTGTGTACATACTATTGGAATTTGAACACTGTGTTTTGAATAATTGTATTAATATAAAAACAGCCTGAATACTATTAAACCTAAAGTAAATATGCACAACATCATGGAATATTTAGGCAATTTTAAGAACATATTTATTGAGGGCTCGGAAATATTAAACGTGAAACATTTTATGGGATGTGATGTTGCATCTCGTGATAGCAATATTGCAAATATTATGGCACTCTGGCTTCAAACTGCAAAGTTCGATAGGAATCATAAAATTCCTATGACAATAACACAGAAGACCAGCCTGAAAAGTACATCTTGCAGCTACACTCCTGTAAAGCATTAAAGTGGGCCGAAAAAACATTTTTTTTTTTTTGCGTTTGCTATACCCCTTAAAAGTTGCCTTTGGCCTAGCTAAACAAAACGCAACAAAAAAAATTCATATTAAAAAATATCTTCCGTTCGCGCATCGCACTCAAAGTTTTGAAAAATGACGAAATTTCGATATATTTTGTGACATGCTGACAAGAGCGTGGAACGAGTTTAATTATCGTGTAGATGTCGTTCGAGCCGTTCATGGTGGTCACATTGAACATTAATGATCGTATGATAAATCAATTTCACGGTTCCATGGTTTATTTGATTGGTCAATCAAGGTTGTAGGTTGTTTGGTTTTGATATTATACACCTTCAAAGTTGGGGTATTATTTTATACTCATCCTATATTATTATATTGTATTACTCTGTAAATTATTTGTATGGCNAAATTTCACGGTTCCATGGTTTATTTGATTGGTCAATCAAGGTTGTAGGTTGTTTGGTTTTGATATTATAGACCTTCAAAGTTGGGGTATTATTTTATACTCATCCTATATTATTATATTGTATTACTCTGTAAATTATTTGTATGGCAAGACTCATAGCAGTACGACAAATAAAATTCTTGGTTCTCGAATCATAACATGAACACTGGCCAACGGAAATTTGCACATAAAAGCGTAACCCTCACTGTTTCTACCCCTTTAAGCTTTCTAACAATGATTTAATAATATCATGCTAAAAATTTAATGGTAGAACCATTATTTCTGAAATTAACTCTATTTTTAAATATCTTAATTCCACTGAATGATTAAGAATATGTTTCTGGGACACTTCCAAATGAAAACTATTACTACTTCATAATCCTAAATATTACTTACTTGCTTTCCTATTGTAAATTCATTTTACAAAATTCTGTTTACTCAGTGTGACATATGAGAATCACTACCATTAATACTAACAACTGTACTGCGAGCATAAGATTAATTAATAAAACTTACCTGTTCAGATACACGAGTGCAGCGGCAATATGTTCACATTTTACCCGAACTGCTTTACAAGATATACTTTTTAGGTTGGTCTCCAGTGTTAATACCATATTAATATGATGAGGATGATCATCCAACTTTGTGGTTTGAAGTCAGAATGCCATCATACTTGTAACATTGCTATTACGAGATGTAACACCATAGTCAATTAAATATTTCACCTTTACTATTTAGGAGCACTGAATTAAAAGCATGCTTAAAATCACCTTGATCTCCTGCATCTATACTACAAGTTCAAACATTCATTTTGTTTTCATATTAACACAATTATTCAAAAAACAACATTCAAATACCTATGGTACACAGCTTCCCTGTGGTTTGTTTATGCTGTCTTTATCCTTCATTATTCAGCGCTGAGCTCTGGCGAAGGTAAATCCGCGAATTAAGGAATAAATTTAATGGAAGAATGAATTGCAGTGTTTACATTAATAACAGAGGGTATGGCAAATTCCAGCAACGTGGTCCACACCCCCACTACCTCCCCGAACGGTTCACTTAAGGTCTATAAACAATGGTCGGACACTACTTTAGTTTGTGATAAGTATTTATAACACTGCTTACTTCATTATTTTTCAAATAAATTTTAATTAGAGGTATATATATATTTATTTATGAAACCAAACACAGTTATATTTCAGTAGGAATTGTTATTTTATTAAAAATTTTAAAGTTATGGCACACACTGTCCAGAACAAAAACTGTTCTTGGTGTGTGAGTAATGTGGCAATTGGCTGATAAGTAATGTTTTAATGTGTTTCGAGTATAAGCATNAAAACTGTTCTTGGTGTGTGAGTAATGTGGCAATTGGCTGATAAGTAATGTTTTAATGTGTTTCGAGTATAAGCATTTGGAAACCATAAATCCTTGCCGGAAATTTTTTTTACTGTTGTAAAACATAAAATATTTTTTAGTAAATATTTCGTATTTAACTTAGAATGGTCACTTTTAAAGTCACAAATAGGGATTTTTGAGTTGTGGGCATCTACTGGCGCCCGGCTCGACCTCTCTAAATGGTGGTGCTGTAATCGCTATGGGTCGTATGTATTTTTATTCCTGTTTTTTGATGAGAAATACATGCCGAAGATTGTCAGTATGGTTCACTTCCATCCTATATTAAACTGAAAACAAACAAACCGTAATTAATTTATCTAATATATTTATTCAGAATGCAGTTAAGTACATAAGTGTGCAGGAGTAAGCCGAGGTCGCGCCGCGCCGCGAGCCGCGGTCTGGGAGAAGGGCACTAAGTCATAATAATTTTAGGAAATAATACTTAATAAATTACATGAAATCAATATTTTAAACAATTACGATATTATTTCACTTCATTTTTAAAACATTCATAGGATAGTTTCATGTCAAAGTTAATTTTTTTTTTAGCAAAGGGCGTGAAGGGGGTGGGGCGGAATCATGTCCCCTGTGACTATACTTGGGAAAGTTAAAAACTAATCTAACTGATTAAAGTTAAAGTTAGAGTAAGAAAAAATTAACTGATGAAAGTTACAAGTTTAAATACACACAAATTAACTGAATAAAGTTAAAAGTTAAAGAATGACTCAAAAATTTTTTCGTCCGTGTTTATTCAAAACATTTTAAAAAATCACAATTTACAGTCATAGAAACAAATTACCACAACTTGGTTGCTGAATGCCGAGTCAGCAACAATTCATCATTATCAAAATTATGAATTAACAACCTTCTACAAAACCATTTGTAATAAAACTTCTAAAATAAACTCTTATAGCAAAACGTAGCACGAAAATAGACTAGTGCAGTGACTACAAAAACAATGGAAATGTGCATGCCACACGAGTACCATCAACTGTGCAGCTATGATTCTTGAGTAGTGAGAGATTGTATCGACAGATCGCGATGGTGGTATTACGAATAGCTCACAATCGCCTTGTGGGTGACTAACGNCACGAATAGCTCACAATCGCCTTGTGGGTGACTAACGATGATCTTTGATTAAGTTCATAACATTAGTGTATCGACCTATATATCGTGGTGTGCAGCTAGTTGGCCATCAAATACGTTGCGTTTTTTAATTAAAGAATTTTGTCAAGTATTAATGGCATTTGCATATATTTTNCTAGTTGGCCATCAAATACGTTGCGTTTTTTAATTAAAGAATTTTGTCAAGTATTAATGGCATTTGCATATATTTTGTTGTCATATTCGGCTTTCAAGCGATTGCACATTTAACTAATATTAGTTTTATTCGTTAACCACATATTTTAACAATTAAAAGTTAAAAGCCAACTAGTTTTAGAATTAACTAATAAGTTTAAAAGTTACACACTTTTTTAACGATTAATTTTAATCGTAAATTTTTTAAATCGTTAATACCAAGTATGGCTGCGATCCCCACCCCTCCCATTCAGGACCCGCTTCTGTTCCTAGGGTCAATTTATGGGAATTTTCTGACCTTGAGGACTCCCAGATATTGAGATGGGAAGGAAGGATGTTTTGGGGAGCAAAGCCACACTGCCTTGGGGATGGAAGAGTGTTGAACTGTAAAAAGACACAGCTTAGTTTGACAGCCTCCCATCTGCTCTAAGTGTTGTACACATTACAGATATGCCCGTGTTGGGTGGAAATTATAGTCTCTATTTATTATCTTCGGGAGGGGCCCGTCCCCTCATGGCCAACCCCTCGCCTAGCCGACGAGTCAAACAGCTTTGGCTAAATATTCTAAGATATCCTAAGTTCATCCTGAACTTCTGGAGGGGATGTATCCCTATGATCTCACTCTCCCTTCCCCGTATGCCCCTGCTTTGGGCAGAAACGTTTGTATCTGTGTATCCTCTCCCACCTTGAATCTAGGATCTCCTTGAACCAATTTTGATAAAATTATAAGGTATATAAAGATGGAAAAATATATCAAGGTGAAACAAATTTTCACCGAAAAGAAATACTAATTTTCATTAAAATGTGAATGGAAAATGTTAGCGCATTATGTGNGGTGAAACAAATTTTCACCGAAAAGAAATACTAATTTTCATTAAAATGTGAATGGAAAATGTTAGCGCATTATGTGTTTGAATGATATATTCCATAATATCTTAACAAAATGATATAACATAAAAATGCTTCAAAAAGCTTAGTTTTCGTAACGTTAAAATATTTGCTTGAAATATGTTTTAATCATGTTTAGTAACATAGTTTGTTTTTGTTTATGAATACTGTGTTATTTATATAACTGATATAACTTAGTTGTGTGTATTTATTGTCCATGTTCCTGAGATTAGTTTTCTTAAGTTGTTTGTAATTAGTTATAACATGCATTGCAAAAAGATTAAATTAATCCATTTGCTATAAAATTTCCTGGTTTGTGCCGAGTGTATACATATCTTGCTGTCTAAAGAAGATTTAACTTGCTGGTTAATAATGCACAAGCGCGATACATCAAGACTTCTGCCATTTTTAGGATATGATAATTATCTAAAAAGAAAATAAGTAAAGAGTGTTGCGACACTTGTCAACTGAAATGTGTTTTGTTTAGAACTGGCTGACAAACAGTAGTAGTGTACGGTACTTAAACCCTGAATGTTGTTCGTCATAAACCACAAAACACTCATTACTTCAAAAATATCTCACTACACACAAATTTGTTTCATTAAGTTTCTACGGCTCCCACTTCATTCATTTTATCCCCCACCCACCACAAAAAAATTAACCACTAGAATAAGCTTGGGTAAGAGTATTTACTTGTCACTAAAACGATTGCCATAAATTGTGAAATTTGAGCACTTTGCAATATATTCCCAGAAATGTGAATGTTGGTCGAAACTTCCTATTGACACATATATAAACAAGAAAGCAAATATAATCTGTTAAGTGAATCCCAAGTTAGGATTTAGGGAACATCATCGTTCAACTACTTCACTTCTGTTAGCCATAGATGGACATCAGAGACCATATGCTTAGTTGTTTTGTATTCGAGTCGGAGTGAATCTCTTCAAAATACTAACTTTATATATAATACTGTACGAAGACCTGAAAAGTGAGTAAGTTTTTTGCACGCAGTAGTATTTAAATTAAGCAGTCATTTCGACTTGACAACATAAATGCGACGACATATTTATAGCTTAATTATTACATATCTAATTATTGCCCAGTAAAACTTTTCTCATTAATTTTAACTGCAGTTTTTAGTCACAACCATAATTTCAGTCTCGCCCACATTTCATGCGTGTGCACAACCAACTTGACCTCGTGTTCTTTAGAGTCACTGGATTTTTAATTTCTTATCATTTGGTACTAGATTCCACTTTTAATTTATAAAACCAGGCCAGGGAAATTATATTCCTTGTCCAGGTTATTATTAACTTAACCTGCTTTTCTAAATTTTATACTAAAGTAGAGCCACTTACCAGGCAGAGCTGTCTTCCTATTCTTTTCCTGTGCCGGCAGAGGTGTGGGGGAGGGGAACATTCTTGGGTACTGGGCTTGCTGGGGAAACTCAGTGGACCCATTAAATGTTAGCTGCGGAGGGCAACCTCCTACAGATTGGGTTGATGCAGGGAGTTGGGAGGGGGGCTAATCTTGCTTCTTCCTAATCTCCCTGGAGGTCATATGAAACTCCATTGGGTGGTAAAGGGCCCCTCACGGGGCCTGGACTACCCCCGCTCTGAGCTTCAGCAATGATAAAAAAAAATGGTGGTTCTTTTGTCCACTCAGCGAAGCTAACAAAGCATTGCAAGGGCGGGCGACCTGACAGAGGAGCGCCCGGCCTGAGGCGTGGCAGCTCGTTGGGAAGCTGTGATTGTTTTAGAGGCGAGATGATGTGGAGAGAAAAACTGGCGACAACGTAGGTCTGTACTACTCCTCTCGTAATTTTTTTTGTTATGTTTTGAAACTTCTGTCCTATTTTGCCGATGACAACACTACCTAGCAGGCAACTCTTGAACTGCTTGGGTGCAACTTCTTAGGTAGATGGCTCTGAGGTAAATTACTAGAAAATATATCACCAGATATTCTAGTTTATTCATAGGAAAAACCGTGAACGCAATGTAATTCAGAAATCGTCCATTTATATAAACATTTCATTTAATTTCAATGCAGTCAGTCATATCAGCAGAGGTATATTATGCCATCTATACAAGTACATATTTCCACCGCTATATGTAAGCCAATTCGCTCGAAAATGAGAATAGAAGTGGTATTCACAGTCAAGTCTCTGCTCCACGATTCAAGCAGGATCTTTTACCGACAGCTGTAACCAGAGTTTCGGTAACAGTGTCAAACCTTAAATATTTTATTTCATTCATTCTTTCTTTTATAACCTTTAGATTAATATATGAGATACATCTCGGGAATATGGAACTTGTTAATATACATTTTTACAATGCATAGCAAATTAGAAATTTGTGAAATATTATACATAAAACAATCAGTAACACCATACTATTATTAACAATATAGCAAATCATAAGATAAAATAAAAAAAGGTCCTTTAACATTTACGATAAGAAAAATCATTATACAATAAAATCTAAGCTTTATAGGCATATTAACAAAAATTCAGAATCATAAAAATTATTATATGAGAAATACTAATTTTATCATATAGTAACGCATTAAAATTAACTGTATTGTTCCAAAATTTAGCACCTAGATCATAAATTTGCTCCAAATACTCATTTAGACCGTAGAAAGTATGTTGCATTAATTAATTTATTATTAGTGTTCTAATTTTTCTAACATTAAAAAATTATTAAAAAATTTCAGGGATTGTACACTGAAGAGCCAAAAAAACTGGTACACCTGCCTATATCATGCAGGGCCCCCCGCGAGCACGCATAAGTTCCGCAAGACGATGTGGCATGGACTCGACTAATGTCTGAAGTTATGTAGGAGGCAATTCACACCATGAATCCTGCAGGGGAGTCCACAAATCCATAGGAGTGCGAGGCGGTGGAGATCTCTTCTGAACAGCACATTGCAAGGCATCCCAGATATGCTCAATAATGTTCATGTCTGGTGATTTAGGTGGCCAATGGAAGTGTCTAAAGTCAGAAGAGTGTTCCTGGAGCCACTCGGTAGCAACTCTCGATGTGTGGGGTGTCGCATTGTCCTGCTGGAATTGTCCACGTCCGTCGGAATGCACAATGGACATGAATGGGTGCAGGTGATCGGACAGGATGCTTACGTATCTGTCACCTGTCAGAGTCGTATCTAGACGTATCAGGGGTCCCATTTCACGCCAACTGCACACGCCCCATACCATGACAGAGCCTCCACCAGCTTGAACAGTCCCCTGTTGACATGTAGGGTCCATGGATTCATGAGGATGTCTCCATACCCATACACGTCCATCCACCCGATACAATTTGAAACGAGACTCGTCAGACCAGGCAACGTCTTTCCAGTCATCAACAGTCCAATGGCGGTGTTGGCGGGCCCAGGCGNTCGTCAGACCAGGCAACGTCTTTCCAGTCATCAACAGTCCAATGGCGGTGTTGGCGGGCCCAGGCGAGGCGTAAAGCTTTATGTCATGCAATCAACAACAGTACACGAGTGTGCCTTCGGCTCTGAAAGCCCATATCAATTATGGTCCTTTGAATAGTTCACACTCTGATACTTTTTGATGCTCCAGCATTGAAATCTGCGCCAATTTGAAAAAGGGTTGCACGTCTGTCACGTTCNACACTCTGATACTTTTTGATGCTCCAGCATTGAAATCTGCGCCAATTTGAAAAAGGGTTGCACGTCTGTCACGTTCAATGATTTTCGTCAGTCGTAATTTGTCCCGTTCGTTCACGATCTTTTTCCGGCTACAGCGATGTCAAGGATTTGATGTTTTATGGTACACTCGGGAAATGGTCGTATGCGAAAATCCAAATTTTATCACTACCTCGGAGATGCTATGTCCCATCTCTTGTGCACCGACTATAATACCAGGTTCAAACTCACTTAAANACACTCTGATACTTTTTGATGCTCCAGCATTGAAATCTGCGCCAATTTGAAAAAGGGTTGCACGTCTGTCACGTTTAATGATTTTTCGTCAGTCGTAATTTGTCCCGTTCGTTCACGATCTTTTTCCGGCTACAGCGATGTCAAGGATTTGATGTTTTATGGTACACTCGGGAAATGGTCGTATGCGAAAATCCAATTTTTATCACTACCTCGGAGATGCTATGTCCCATCTCTTGTGCACCGACTATAATACCAGGTTCAAACTCACTTAAANTTTTATCACTACCTCGGAGATGCTATGTCCCATCTCTTGTGCACCGACTATAATACCAGGTTCAAACTCACTTAAATCTTGATAACCTGCCATTGTAGCAGCAGTAACCAATCTAGCAACTTTACCAGACACTTGTTGTCTTATATAGGCGCTGCCGACCGCATCGTGTTACTCTGATTGGTTCCATGCCTCTGTTATTTTNCAGACACTTGTTGTCTTATATAGGCGCTGCCGACCGCATCGTGTTACTCTGATTGGTTCCATGCCTCTGTTATTTGCATACGCATGTCTATACCTGTTTTTTCTTTACTCTCCAGTGTATTAAGCAATATTCCACCTACATATTGAATCAAANCATACGCATGTCTATACCTGTTTTTTCTTTACTCTCCAGTGTATTAAGCAATATTCCACCTACATATTGAATCAAAGTTACAAATTTAGTAACATTATGTTGTAACCCAAGTAGCAATAGCCAGTTGGCCTACTTGTGCATATCTGCTTGTACACAAACACCCCACATGTGGTTTCCATAATCAGTCAACATCTATAATGCAACCGCAGATGCAAGTAGCTCGCATGATGCCTCTTTACTGTTGTGTGCGGTTGGCCACATCTGGGCCACTGACCAGTTAACTGCCATAAAGAAAAATACAGTCAGCCCATAAGCAGCCTGGTTCTGTGTAGCCAACAGTACCCCAAGTATACCAGCACAATCAGTGATGGGATGACGTGGTCTCCCGAGCAGGGGGAAGGAAGGTTATACTTACGGTGCCCAGTTTTCAGAAGTGGTAGGAGAATTTTAAAAGGGCACCAAAGCATATGACTCATCTATTTGGTGTGGGCCATTCGCCCATTAGGCTCTCCTGAGATCACCCCACTTCGAGGTGACATCGCAATGATGCACTACTTCTGTTACATACTGAACGAGAGTGTTGGCACTCTCATACTCCACTAACCATTGAGTGATGAGATTGTTGTATTACTATCTCACTCATCAGAAACACAGTAGGTTAATGTGTAATTTTAGGATAGTGGTAATGCTTGGGTAGAGCATTCATAAATAATTACACTTCATGAAGCAGACCACAGTGAAATAAAACACAGACCTCAATTTGCACTGGTTTTGCTCTCAAAAACAACCCACCTTAAAGGAGCTTACACAAGCATAATAGATGAGATGCGTTACCGACCTAAACTGAAATAAAGGCATGTGGTCAATGGAAATTATAAGTAATTACTTACCAGCATCCTTTAAGCTGGTGGGGTTTGGGAGTGGCATGGTCTCCGGGATTAAAGAGAAAGAATTAAGTTTCGGACAAAGTCATTATTATTCAAAACTAAATGGATGGTACAAGAATGTTGAAGGCTAGGAGACACGCGTTGCATGGCCACTCCCTTCAAGTGCCAGGAACTAACTACTGAAACAACATACATGCCAGTGCGTTCAGAAAATACATACATTATTTAATAACAAAAACACATAAGCATAAATACAATTATCCTAGTCAAAAGAAAATTAAGGAACCCTTTTGTGTCAATTGCGTAAGCGAATTACATAATAAATTTATTGTGTTGGTTCACATTTATTCAGCAATATTATTTGGATTGTGGCTGGCAATGTCTTTCCCATTNAATTATTTAATAACAAAAACACATAAGCATAAATACAATTATCCTAGTCAAAAGAAAATTAAGGAACCCTTTTGTGTCAATTGCGTAAGCGAATTACATGTAAAAATTTATTGTGTTGGTTCACATTTATTCAGCAATATTATTTGGATTGTGGCTGGCAATGTCTTTCCCATTTGACGGGTTGTTGTTTTCTCAGGAACGTGGAGAAGTGAGGTTAGGTTTTTGGTACAGGTGTTATGGTACTTACAAGGATATAAAATGGCGCCATAGCATGAGATNGGGTTGTTGTTTTCTCAGGAACATGGAGAAGTGAGGTTAGGTTTTTGGTACAGGTGTTATGGTACTTACAAGGATATAAAATGGCGCCATAGCATGAGATACTCATCCAGGGATGGGCCGATCTCCCATGTAGCTTCTCCAGAGCTCAATCCATGCGACAAGTCGACATCGTCAGTAATGTTGTTAAGTCATGCCTATGCCTAACTACGAGGGTGTAGGCCCCTCATATGCCTCTAATTATCACATGAGTGTGTTGAGTGGCCATGTCACATGCCAAAAACACCATTAAAATGTGATCAGGGGTGTGGTGCACCAGTGGGTAGAATACCCACAGTTATGTTACATGGTTGTTAGGTGGCCGATTTTGAAATAAAAAAAAGGAGATCATTTGCCCTGAATTTTACTCGCTATTTATTCTCTCATCTGAGGCACTTATGTGGTTCCATCATTGAGGCATGCTGGCTGCCGACATTGACAAAGAGGTACATGGCCAATGAAAAATAATTAAGTGAATTAAACCCCATGTGTGTTTCGAGCTGGCAGGGCTGCGAGCAGCACTGCCTCTGGACTAAGCAAAGAAATCAATTGAATTAAGTTCCAGAAAAAAATAAAAAACTATTGATACACTAAATGCAGGTACAAGATGTTGAAGTGCCCAGGGGCGCACGGCATGCATCCACTCTCTCAGCGTGTGCAGGGCCAACTGGCCGAGCATGGTGGGTCTGTTAGAGACCCCTGCTTGAAAGCATGTCAAGTATATTAAAAAATACACTGGCACATTTACTGCGAAAACAAATACATCCAAATTCACAAGTTCTCTAAATTACAAGAACATTTTATGTTATTAACTTGCATGAGCAAATTGAGCAAAAAAATATTTTGAATTGGTAATAAATTTGATACAATACATAATTTAAATATGCCACAAGGCTGTCTCTCCCAGTCTGCTGAGTGTACGTTGGGTTTGTTTATATTTTAGCGATTTTATTTCAATTAATGCAAAAAGCACTTGCACCCTTGTTTATGGAAATTTTAGGGAGGCAGCAGGTGGCTCGCAGTGGACGAGTCCATTCTGACTCCAGGAGGGGTGTGGGTAGCTGTGCACGAATACATGTTTTACAAAGCCCATTTTTACTGTGACGAAAAATATGGGGATTGTTTACATGGTATTGAAGCCCCAAAATTACTGAATACTTTACACACTCACACTACATGCACAACACACACACACGAGGATGTAAACAGTTAATGGGGGAGGTACAAGAGGTGTTTTGTGAAAGATGTAAACACACTGACCCCCTCGCTACATTAATTTCCCTGGCCGTATTCTTATTAGAAGTATTGGTCTGCCCGAATTATCACGCTCTCAAAAGATCTCTCTTGAGGGCATGAAAGCCGAATTGTCACCTGACTCCGGCAGTACCCTGGTGGTCGCAGAGTGGGGGTGTACTCTGGTACACATCGTGGGTGTAGGAGTCTTGGAGGAGGTGACAGCTGTGTTTGGGCCGACTGCCCCCAGTAGAGGGTATGTCGAAGCTGTGCTGTTGTGGAGGGACGAACAAGCTTAGGGAGGAGGGATACAGCATGCATCACATTATATTGCTTTTCTGAACATGTTACTGATACACTTGGTGCTATTTTAGAGCTATTGCAAAATACTATAGCACCCTTGTTTCACAGACTAGGAAGGTGGCCGCAGATGGCTCGTGGTGGATGAGTCAATTCTCACCCTGGGAGGGCTGTGGGTAGCCATGTTCAATTCTGCTAAAAATCAAGTTAGTTTTCCAGGTGCTGTAAATTAGCATGTTTAGACACTAATTATACACTCACTACATTTTTATGTGCCGATGACACATTCACACTTCAAGCACAACACATGCATGGGGATGTAAACATGAAATTAAGAGAGCAAGTGAGAAGTTGCTGGAGCACTGTTAACCGCTGTGATCCCCTCGCTACATTAATTTACGAAGCAGTATTCTTACTCGGGAGTTTTCTTTTTAGTGTTAGTCTACACTAATCATCAAGTACTAAAAATATGTCTCTTGAGGGCATGAAAATGGGACGGCCACCTGATTCTGGTGTTGCTTGGAGAGTTGCGGAGGTGGAGTGCAATCTAGCACACATTGCAGGTGCTACAGTCAAGAGGTGACCGCCACATATGGGTCTACTTGTCCCCAGTAGAGGGCACATAGTAGCAGAGCTGGTATAGCAGGATGAATGTGCTAAGAGGGGAGGGTACAGCACGCATCAACCTATTTCTGAAGGCCGTTCGTCTGCTGCCACATATTTATCCCTGCTGCCCTCTAGGGACAGGAGAATGGTGGTCGGCGTATCACTCGTCAAACCTGCATGTGGTACAGGCCTCGTGTGTGGTGTAGAGCTAGTGAGGCAGGGTTGGAGCCCAGCTGATGTGGTGCTCTTGTCTATGGCACAGCCGCACGAGGCACTGGGTGGGTGATTGAGCATCCGTAACATGCCATGAAGAGGTTTCCACCACTGGCTCATTGGATATCTCACTTTTTGCGTAGGATGCCGATGGCATCGCAGCATTTCTGGCCAGCGGCGACATCGGTGGGAGCATGGTCCCTACAGGCGCCCTTGGTGGCGAGCCATAGACATCATTGTTAGAGACAGGCATCATGATGCAGGGTGTCATGGAGTGAGGCATCGCGATGCACGGCATCATGAATCTAGGCATTGTTGATGCTGGCAGAGCTAGTTGTGTAATATGGGCAGCAGGCGCACTGGGCATGCCAGTTGACAGCTTGTTGTCTGTGGGCCCTGAGGGTGTCAGGATGCCGCGCATCGCAGGCTCAAGCAGGTTCCAAAGGCTGCTGTTGGTTGCGGACTAAGGCGCCACAGTGTCCGAGTCGCTTGCAGATGGAGGTGATGTTGATGTGTCGGCGCTGAGGTGCCACTGGAGTGTCTGCTGTTGTAGTGCCTGCATGGGTATCGGCATTGTACAAGTCGTCCTGGTGGACAGGCACTCGACGCCATCTACCCACACAAACCAAGTATGAGATCATGCCCAGGAGGCTGATGAATGTTTGGTGCCCGTTCCACTTAGGTGCAAGGCCCATGCAAAAAAATGTAGCTACTGTGGACAGCTGGTGTGATGGCATGTAAACCAGCTGGTCTGGCTGTAGTGCGGCAGGTAGGAGTGTGGTGGCAATTATGATGCATTTCTGCTGCCAGTCGTGCACCTGCTTTTGGGCAAGATNAGTGCGGCAGGTAGGAGTGTGGTGGCAATTATGATGCATTTCTGCTGCCAGTCGTGCACCTGCTTTTGGGCAAGATCCATGTGGCACTGGCAGGCTCTGATGCTCCCGTGGTCACAGAGCTGACCGTGGGACGTGTGCACTAACTCCATTGGGAAGGGAATATGAGGACATTGGAGCAGTTCTGTTGGGGTTTTCCAGTGGCGATGTCGGTGCGAGTTCGTAATGTAAACAATGCCCCTTGCAGGTGTTTGGCCTAGGATGCATGGTTGCCACCTATGCTCAATCGGANCAGTGGCGATGTCGGTGCGAGTTCGTAATGTAAACAATGCCCCTTGCAGGTGTTTGGCCTAGGATGCATGGTTGCCACCTATGCTCAATCGGAGTTGAATTTTGAGCTCTTGATTTCTGTGACCCATTAGGTCTGCATGTGGATGGTAAAAGGCAGTGGGGTGGTGTAAGAAGCCCCATCTTGTACATCACTCGTATCACTTATGCCCGGTAAACTGTGCACCATTGTCTGATAGCATAATGCGGGGTTTTCCCCATCATTGGAAAAATTCAGTTTCCAACTATTTTGCCATACAGTTAGCATACATACACGATATTGGGTAAAATTCTACCCATCTTGAAAACAGGACAGTCACCACAACCACGAACCACTTTCTTGTTGCATTGCATGGGTACGGTCCCATGAGGTCTAGGGCAATGGTTTCAATAGGTTCTGTTTGCAACCATGGAATTTGTTGTCAGCTACATAATTGTGGCTGATTTTAATAAAGTTGCATTGCATGGACAGATGTGCATACTGGTGGTTATTGCACGATATACCTATTCAGTATAAATGTCTTTAAGCATTGCACTACATCTTAAGTGCAACAGGGTGGTCTGCTGCTTCGGTATTTATCAATATTTTAATGCTACTTCATGGGCATCATGCAGCATGTAGGTGGTCCAGTGTTCNTCTGCTGCTTCGGTATTTATCAATATTTTAATGCTACTTCATGGGCATCATGCAGCATGTAGGTGGTCCAGTGTTCACTATTGCTGTTAGCGTGTGACTCGAGGCGGCAGTGTACTGTGCACCACCGTTCACTGGTTGTCACTGCACACTCCCTTATCGACTTGTTTATTAAGCCAAATAACTTATGTTACTGTTTATGTGTAGCAGGTTATGGGTAGTCATCAATTAGACTCAATGGTTCTGGAGTGGAGCAGTTACCATTTTCGTCTTCAGTGTGGCTCAGAAATTGGATGCACACTTTGCCTATATGACACTTTTTGTTGGCTCAAATTAGGCGGTTAATGACAAGGTGCTCAAATACGAGTGACAAATACCACACGTGATCATCTCTCGATTCGGAACAAATCACACCATCGTCAAAATAAGCCATCTCCTCTATGTAGCCACTAGAACTTGCGCTATTATGGACTGGAATGTTGCTGGTGCTGTTTCAGGCCCAAGGGCTTAGCCCTAAACTGAAAGCAGTGTCTATCTGGAGCGGTGAATGCTGTCTTGTAATGATTTTCTTGTTTTACTGGTATTTTCCAGCAACCATAGCGGAGGTCGAGTGATGTCAGTACCTTGGCGTATCTAATGAGTGCATCCTTAACGATGAGGAATGGTGGAGGAGCATTTTTGGTGATAAGGTTGAAAGGCCTGAAGTCGACACAAAATCTCCAGGATCTGTCTTTTTCGGTTTTAAAGTTATGGCGAAATTAAAAGCACTGTTATTGGTTTCAATGGTATCTTCATCCAGTATTGCTTGTATCTGGTGTTGATGAGGTTGGTAGCAGTGAGGGGTCGTATACACTGGTTTTGACTGTGTTAAGTGAATGCAATGTTCTGGCACATTTGGAAGAGACAGAGGGTCGGCAGCTGCAAAAGGTCACAGCATTTTTTGAGCAGGCACTGTATGACATCACAGTACTCGACTGGTACAGGATTGTCGAGCTCGTCAAGCTGTAAGTGCAGTATACGACTCGTGATCTGCGAGTATAAGTTATAAATGGTTCGGCACATCTTTTGGCCGAAATGGATTCGCATAGCAGCTTGTTCCACTACGGCATTCTTCTCTATCAGCCATGGTATTCCCAGTATTGCATCCTCGTGTAAATCATAAGTAGCAAATGCTATTATGGTGGTTTCTATGTCCCGAATGTGCAAGGTTATTTTCACTGCACCTACTATTTTGTCTGTAGAGGTTTTGTGGCTAGCTAAACCGATTGTTTGGCTGGTTTAATTTTGCATGCATCTATTAAGTTTACATGGACATAGATATGTGATGCCGCTGTATCAATTAAATTATGAAACAGTTAACTATTTAAAGACACTGGGATGCGGTTGACTTTGTTTTTTTAATCGCAAATTTAAGATCAGGATTTGTTGCGGAGTCTGTCCATAATCACAGCTTTTCTTCCTAAGGGTAGGTGACGACTGGCCCCTTTACCTCGTTCTGTCATGTCCAGGCAGCATTATTCCATCATGCACCATGTTAGGGCAGGCTAGACACTCAAATTGACTGTTCATGAACTGTTCGTAACGACAGGCGAATTACGGCAATCCACATCTTGAGCTGGTTTGAGCAGAATCGCCTTTTTGTCTGAAGCGTCAGTCACTGGGAAGGGGGTGAGGTTTTTGAAATGTTTTAATGTTTGTCTGAAATTTGGATTCTGTTTCTCTCTTGAGAGTACCCCATTTCACTTCAACTTCATGGTACCGGCGCAGTAGCAATGCAGTAGTGTTCGCGGTCTGGGAATGCAGCAGTCGTCATGGTCATACGTTCCAAGATTACCAGTGACCACATGAAGTCGTCCACTGGGCAATACATAAACAGGTCTAATGCACCATGGAATTCCGGCCACACTGACACCATCACTACTTCTAGCACTTCATTTGTAGACATTTGAGGATGGTATGTTTGCATTGGGTTGATCTTTCGTGTGGCGAAGGTGGAGAGGAGTTTGTCAGGTTTCTGGGTTTCCAGAATTATGTGGCTGTGTGCTTCCAGAGAGATGAAAGTGCTTGCGAATCTGCACTCGAAAGCACAGCGTAAATATTTCCGTGTGATGCTGTAGTGCACTCTCTGGCACCACCATTGCTTTGTGTCATCACTCAGTCAGTCACTGATGCAGTTTGGCCAATCTTCATCCTTTATGCCATAGCACTGCAGTCTGCTCGTGCAGTCAAGCAGGAAGTGTGCTGAGTCTTCGGTGGGCAGGCCTGCAAAGCTGGCAGTGACTGGAAGAATTACAGTGTAGACAAAGGTACAACTGCGGAAAAAGTATTTGGGTGTGTTATGGTTATGGCCGCGGTGGGAAGGGTACCATGCTGTCTAGCAGCCACTGGGATTAAAGTCATGGAATGCACTGGTGGAGGAGGTACTGGTGGCAAAGCACAGCCGCACTTACAGTGGAGGCATGTTGAGATGTGTCTTACAATGTTGGCACATGAAATGATTCTTCCCAGTGTCACACCATTCACTCACAGTTATACATTGACAATGAGCCCTTAGCCCGCAGCTATCATCACACATCAGTTCTGAACTTGTATCCTTGCAGTTGGCCTTTTCAAATGGTTCTGGTCGGTTGAAATTGGTAACACTAAGAAGCCTGGTTTGGCTGGGGTGGAGAAAGTGATAGGTGGGCATTACAGTACTTGACACCATGCACTTAAAGAATTTTCTTCAATTACTCTTGTAAGTTCCTGCCATGTCATGCACTTGTCATAGTACAATTGGTGGCACCGTGTGCACACGAGGGTGGCCCGGAAAAGTTCGGTACAGTGGTCGCACACATCGGCCATTCGGCCCGCGGTGGTACACGCTAATGTTTCGGCACACAGTTCTACATTGATTCTTTCAATGTCCTCACATAATCACTATGCTTTTATCGGGTTATCACACTGATGGGTGCTAGTTTGTAGTTGCACCAGGGTGAAAGGATCTGGGTCAGGTAGTGGTTGTCACACTTTGAGCACACACATTCCACTATGTCGTGGGTTATATGCCAGGCTATCAACCTGCTGTCACATCGTGGTTGGTAGGAAAACTCCATGTTGTGGCCAGTTGATTCTTCGATCGGATCAACAGACCATCCAGCCCATGGCTGTCACACCTGCAACACACAAGGTAATGGTGACCAGCCATAGAGAATGGAGGGTTGGTGTCTGCCATGAAAGCATGCAAACATGCTGCCAGCTGCTGCCTCCCTGTATCGCCTTGTGGGGAGAGTGAGGGGTTGGGTCTTGTTCTGTTGGTGGTGGTCTGTCCTGTTGACAGCTACCTTGTCATCTTGCATGGTGGTGATATGGCTGGTAGATGGTCGCCATTTTATTTATTATTTCCAGTGCTGGTGCAGGATATTTTGAGCTGATGCTGGCACCACTCCCTTGCGATTTTGAAATTTGGGTGCAGGNGAAAGCATGCAAACATGCTGCCAGCTGCTGCCTCCCTGTATCGCCTTGTGGGGAGAGTGAGGGGTTGGGTCTTGTCCTGTTGGTGGTGGTCTGTCCTGTTGACAGCTACCTTGTCATTTTGCATGGTGGTGATATGGCTGGTAGATGGTCGCCATTTTATTTATCATTTCCAGTGCTGGTGCAGGATATTTTGAGCTGATGCTGGCACCACTCCCTTGCGATTTTGAAATTTGGGTGCAGGNATTTCCAGTGCTGGTGCAGGATATTTTGAGCTGATGCTGGCACCACTCCCTTGCGATTTTGAAATTTGGGTGCAGGAAAAATGCCAAGATTTAGAAGTTTTGGCCGCAAAATACAGGATACTTTACATGGAAATTTCACACATAAAAATCGCACCTGCAACAACAAAGAAAGACTTATACTCAGGTCTGGCATAAAATACAGGTTTGGGTTTTACATGGTGATTTGTAAAAGAATGATAAAAAATTAGCCACATGGGAGGTCAACACTTGACATCAGGAAAGTGGTGTAAGAAAATTGGTTAGATATTTAGGATTTTAGCCACACACACAGGCAAGCAATTCGATAGGCTGCTGTGGTCATAGCAGTAGGGAAGAGGGAGCGAAGACTTAGAGTTGTTGGATTTCGGGTTATGTAGAAAGAAATATAAGATGTGCATCAGCTGAGATAGAGCAAGAGATACTTACAGGGAGTGGGCCAAATGCATATGTGGCTTCTTCTGAGTTAACACCATTAACACAGTGACATAGAATTGGTTAAATAAATCAAATTATGCCTGCCTATAGAGTGTGTTTTTGCCCTCTCATAACCTGATAATGGTGAGTGAGATTATTTTGTGGGCCATCTCCAATGCCCGAAAACACAATATTCTGTGACTGCATAAGGAGTTGTGATAATGCTAGGGGTAGAGCACACACACATTAATTTATTCTGCTGTTAGGAGACCAGTAGTGAAATAAAACACACCATTGTAAACATTCGATTTTACTAACGAAAAGACTCTCATATGAGGCACATACACTAGTCTGAATGTTGTGGTATCTCACCAGCCTACACTGATACAAAATGCATGCATGTTACCTGTATGGAAATTAAGGTAATGAAATCCCAGTTGCGAATGATTTGGCGGGGTTGTGGGTAGCACTGTTTATGGGCAAAACGAAAATTTTTAAATTAAATTACGGTACAAACTTGTGCATTGAGAAGACTGATTCAAGATGGCATGACCCGCTAGAGCCAAGATTTCAGTTCGCACAACGATTGAAAAAAAAAGTACTCATTGCAAAAGAGATAATATAACACAAAAACTTACCCTTAAAAAAAACNTCGCACAACGATTGAAAAAAAAAGTACTCATTGCAAAAGAGATAATATAACACAAAAACTTACCCTTAAAAAAAACATTTCATCGAACACTTTACACTTAATTACATGAACTATTACCAATATTAAAATTAATACATTGTCACTATACCTATTCAGCAGCATAATTTTAAACAGTAATGATGCTGTCTTTCCCAGCCAGTTTCTATAATTGGGTTGTTGTGGCACCTTGAACTAACAATTAGCATAAATGAATTTAATGTTCCCCCTGAATTTGTAACCTTGGAAGGTGGTAGTAGTTGGCTCGTGGTGGACTATTTCCAAGGAAGGGTGTAGGGCAGTTATGCTTGATCATTTTAAAAGCAATAATAAGTTATTACTCTCTATAAATTACCATGATTATGTTTTGATCCGATGAAATAAAAATTGGCCTAGTACATCCGCATATTCTCACTTCATGCACAGTACACACATGGGGATGTAAGCACCAAATGAAGGGTGCACACAGGTGTTACTAGAACTGGAAAACTGCTGTTTTCCGGTCGCTGCATTAATTTCTCTAGGGTTATTTCTACTGGGGACTTCTCTAGTTGTTGTTAGCCGGCCCGAATTATCATGCCCTCAAACGTTACCTGTGGAGGGCATAAATGTGGGATGGCCACATGACTCTGGTGGTGCCTTGGACATGGCAGAATTGGGGTGCACTGCCAGTANTTGCACAACGATTGAAAAAAAAAGTACTCATTGCAAAAGAGATAATATAACACAAAAACTTACCCTTAAAAAAAAACATTTCATCGAACACTTTACACTTAATTACATGAACTATTACCAATATTAAAATTAATACATTGTCACTATACCTATTCAGCAGCATAATTTAAAACAGTAATGATGCTGTCTTTCCCAGCCAGTTTCTATAATTGGGTTGTTGTGGCACCTTGAACTAACAATTAGCATAAATGAATTTAATGTTCCCCCTGAATTTGTAACCTTGGAAGGTGGTAGTAGTTGGCTCGTGGTGGACTATTTCCAAGGAAGGGTGTAGGGCAGTTATGCTTGATCATTTTAAAAGCAATAATAAATTATTACTCTCTATAAATTACCATGATTATGTTTTGATCCGATGAAATAAAAATTNATTATTACTCTCTATAAATTATCATGATTATGTTTTGATCCGATGAAATAAAAATTGGCCTAGTACATCCGCACATTCTCACTTCATGCACAGTACACACATGGGGATGTAAGCACCAAATGAAGGGTGCACACAGGTGTTACTAGAACTGGAAAACTGCTGTTTTCCGGTCGCTGCATTAATTTCTCTAGGGTTATTTCTACTGGGGACTTATCTAGTTGTTGTTCGCCGGCCCGAATTATCATGCCCTCAAACGTTACCTGTTGAGGGCATAAATGTGGGATGGCCACATGACTCTGGTGGTGCCTTGGACATGGCAGAATTGGGGTGCACTGCCAGTANGAGGGCATAAATGTGGGATGGCCACATGACTCTGGTGGTGCCTTGGACATGGCAGAATTGGGGTGCACTGCCAGTACATCGTTGCCAGTGTTGAAGTCAAAGAGGGGTGGCTGCTGTATTCGGAGCGCAACTTGTCCCCAGCAGAGGACACGGGCTAAGAGAGGAAATATTTGTCATGCATCATACTTCACTAAAACCTTTGTTGGCAAAGTTGGGTTTCCGAAATGCAAGTTTCGTCGGACAGTGTAAATCAGCCATATGAGTCCAGTTTATGTATAAAATATCTTTGGGATGGAATATCATCAGTGAGAGGTAGAAAGTAAGACATTATTACTTAGTAAACATGCGTGAGTTCATTTTTAATTGGTTTTAGTAGCATGTCAACCATGGGCTTGTATAGATATTCCTTAAACTCTATAGTTATCACTCCACCATCAAGATGTTCCTCGCGAAGTGGTACCTTTACATTGTCACAGTCATGCACACAATGCCAAAGAGATTAAAACACACATTCATTTGAACATATTGTGTTAGTTATCACCCTGCTGTTATAAGTCACAAAGAAAACATTTTTATTTTATCCTCTGGTGACAAATTTACTTGTTATTTTTTCAGATATCGAATATCAGTTTAAATGTTCGTTAAATAATCTTCGATAATAGAACTATCGGTTTTAAAATAAGTGGATGCAACTAGTATCTACTCCTACGGAAGGAAAGAAAACACAAGCATATAACTTGTGTCGCTTCTTTTAACTTCCAACTCTGTGAGAACGACGGCGTCGACAAACTTTANGAAAACACAAGCATATAACTTGTGTCGCTTCTTTTAACTTCCAACTCTGTGAGAACGACGGCGTCGACAAACTTTGCGTGGCGAGAAAGGACAAACAAACCTGCACATGCTCTCTGCAGCCCTCCCCCAAAACCCTTATCCTTTTTTTAAATTATATTTTGTACAATTTTTGTTGCTTACAGTTTATGCGTAGGGATGTTTAACATGCTTTGAATTTTTGATAAGCGATGTTATGTTACACATATGCTTATTTGTAGATTTAAATAATGGGAAAATACTGCAGTTCATATTTATTTCATGAACACGATAACAAATACAGTATGTGTTGCTAAGTAAACACGAATAACAGCCAACACACTATTACATTAGAACAACAGAAGAGATGGCCGTTAATTTTTTTTTTAATGCGATGCTTTTATTGTATATTCAATGTATTGTTAATGTATATAATATGTTGATTATGATAATTTNTTTTTTTTTAATGCGATGCTTTTATTGTATATTCAATGTATTGTTAATGTATATAATATGTTGATTATGATAATTTCAATAAAGTTGGGCATTATTACAAAATACTTGATTCTGGTTTGTGTAAATAACCAACTAGTATGAAGTAAATAAAATGCACATTGTGAAACACTACTTCAAAACATTTGTTGTGGAAATGCTAAACACGATTACAAAAAAAAATAACATAACACATAAGCCATATTTTGCTGCTTACTACAACACAATAGGCTTACTCAAATCTTATAACATTTAGATAACATTTGTAATATCACACTCTCCTGTATATTATATGTTCATAAAGATCAGGTGGACTACACAAATTGTTGTTATCTGGAACAGTGATTTAAAATCTGTAATCTCCCAAATTTGACATGCGTGATGATGTATTATTAGTGAATATGAGCATCGTACACTCATTCTTCAGCACTAAATTACAGTAATCATACCTAAATATGATCAACAATCATGTAAATTTAAGGTAGGCCTAATGCAAGCCTTTAATTATTCTGAAATAACTTAGTGAAACTATGCCGCATAAACATAAATTAAAAAATTGGATTTAATTTTACAATTTTAATCTTGGCTGACCATACCCACAGAGCTTGGCCATCTTTTATATTATTAAAAGACAGGTATTTTACATAAATATGTAAGTAGCGGTGAGACAGGGTTTCTGAAGGAAGGTAACATTATTTTGAAATATGTAATTTAATTGTATGCATTTAAACTAAATATTACAACAATATAAATAGAAACAAACTTAGCCTGCCAGTCAAATAATACAGGTTAAAAATAAACATATTAATTCAATTCATTTCAATTCCTTTATTTTTCCATGTGACTACACATTTGTGCAAGTACATGTAGTGTTGGAATCCAATTTTAAATAAATATATGTTAAAAAAATTCACATTAGAAACATTGTTTAACAATTATAACAAACCCAAATACAAAAAAATTATCACTATTACAAAACAATTACAGCTGAAACAACATCATATTGCTCACAGTAAAAATACAACATTACAGTTAGCGCCTGTTGGGTGGATATTGTTGGGTTAATGGAAGTTTTGAGGGGCGGTTGAAAACATTATTAGGTGATTTTGGAGATGGATACCCGTCTAGGTACCAGACACCATCGGCAGACAGTGCCAATTGTTCCTGCTGATTATGCTGAATGTGCTTCCAGAGCCAGTTTATTAATGCAAAGAATTTCCAGAGCTGCTTGCACGTACATGGTTGTGGGTACTCATCAATAAGCTGCAGTTGTTCGGGTTTGGGTTTGTTGCCTTCCTCGTCTATGACATATCCCAAGAAGTCGATGCTGGTCTTTTCAAGATGGCATTTTGCAGTTGCGTACATGAAGCCATTGTTGGTCAACCTCTCGAGCACAAAAGACAAGCGGTGAAAGACTACCCCCAACTTGCCGACCATATCACCACATCGTCCAGGTAGGCGAATGTGAATTCACTGATGAGGGCGTTCAACACTCTGAAAATCACAGCGTAGATGGTGGCCAGTAAATTCTTCAGTCCAAACAGCATAGTGTAGAACTGAAAACGCCTGCTAACAGGTGCCACGAGCTTCGAGCTTGACAGGCACTTGCCAATAGACACTCTTGAGGTCAAAGGATGACATGACCTTGGCTTGCCCTAAGAAACTCAGGGTATCTTTGATGCTGATTTATGGTGGTAATGCACTAAGTGTTACTTGGCTCACTGGCCGAAAATATGCACAAGAACATCTACATGCCATCTTTTTTAGGTGCCAGGGTTATGGCGTCACTGAAGTAGTTGTTTATTGGTTCAATAACAGCGTCATTCAACATTTCTTGATTTTGCTGTTTAATAATTTTCTCTTGGTGCGCTAAATAATTGCATGGCAGAGTGTATATAGGCCTGTCATGCACTAGTGGTATATCATGCTCAGCAAGTGTGGTTCGACAAACAGCATTGTGTGCTACAAACACGTCTCTGTGCTCATCAAGGAGTAGCTGAAAAGCTGCCTGGTGTTTTGATGGTATGTTATTGTCAAAGTCCGCTAGTGAATCAACTGGTATTGTATCGGCTGGTCGCTGGTCAAGATTATATACTGTGCATTGCTCCTTTAGGCCGAAATGGATGCGACATGCTGATGTTTCAACTATGGTATTTTGTTCAGTAAGCCACGGTATACCAAGGATTACATCTTCCCTTTTGTCCGGTGTATTGTTTCTAGGTCAAATATGCAAACTGTCACTGTGGTTTGAACTAGTGTGGTGTTGGTGTGCTGATTTGTGGCTAAAGGAATTACGTAAGTGTTTGGAGTAATATCTATAGGATGCACAAAACTAGGCTGTATGAAGTAATGTGAGGCAGCAGTGTCTATTAATGTGTGGCAATGATGATCATTAATAAACACTAAAATGTGGATGAGCTGTGAATTACTGATACTTGCCTGTCTAATTAGTGCTTGTTGTGGTGTTAAGTTGGTAATATTGTCCGGGACTGAGGTGTCGGAAATGTCCGGCTCCTTTACACCTGCTTCCCGTTTTCCGACATTGCATTGGTTGACAGTCTGGACCAGTTCATAAATCCTTGCACACTTTAGAAGTGTTCAACTGATTGTTATTGTTGTGGCACTGTAAGAACTGAAAGTTACAGTTTTGTACAGTCGCGAGTTCGGTCGAAGTTAGGCATGTTGAATGGTAATGCTGTAGGTACAATATACACTGGAGAGTAGGGATACCTTGACCCATTCACAGTAAACTGGCATACAAAAGTTTGTTAATTAGGAGAAGACTTTTTGAATTTTGTTTACTGGTATTGTCCAAAACTTTACATTAGTACTGGCTTTGAATTTGGTTTATCACATCGGAGCGGTCTATGTGTTTTCAGTTGTTCGCTGCGCGGTTGGTCTGGTCTTACAAGTGCTTTTGCAATATGTTGTGTTTAATTCGTACTTAGCCACTACATCCTGTGAGATGGGGGCATAAGCTTTACCAATACAGAGGTATCGGGAAGCATAAAGGTGTCAAGCTAGCCATTGTTCTCAGTCACGGCACAGCAGCCGAACCCGGTGGTGGGAGTCAAAGCCATGGCCCATTCCTTGTGGCTGACCTCCCTGTGCCCGCTTGGAGGGTTGTACCACCGGCAGTGAAGGGGATGTGCGCACCTGTGCACACAGCCCACTATGTTGATCCATACTCCCAGCTGGTATTATGGTGCTGAAATATTGGAGCAGATATTGCAGGTACACTCGCACACTCTGCTCCACAGTACGTGGAGCTAGAGAATGAGGGGTAGTGATGTCTCATTGTCCCGTTATGGCCGACTTGTTGAATGTGCCCTGCACCATTGATGTAATGGTGGCTGCGAAGCTGGTTTTAGCATGCTTTTACGCCACATTATATGGCATCTATGGGTGTCATTTGGAATCTGGCTGGTGTCAGAGTGTAGTTCCAGGTTAATCACACTGCTCCTGACGTGTTCTTGATGTTGTCAAGATGGAAAATAGGTTGGAAAATTGCTCAAAGAGGGGTTTAGGTGTCGGGATATCTTGAGATTTTCCGGGCCACATAACATGAGGAATGGTGAGGGAAAGGTACTCCACACAAAAGAGCGACAATTTAACATAGCTTAAAATGCAAAGGCCATCAGATAACTGCAATAAGAATTCTCCACAAAGTTGGGGGCAAATTTAACAACTGTTGGGTGTGTGGTGTTGGGTTAATGGAAGTTTTGAGGGACGGTGAAAAACATAAGTAAGTGGGTTTTGGAGTTGGATACCCGACTAGGCGCAAGACACCGTCGACAGGCAGTGCTTTTGTTGCTGTTTTTGCTGATGACAATCTCAGGGTACGGCAGGCCATTTGCCTGGAAATATGCGGTCCCTCGGTGAACTGTTGGAAGAGCCCCTCGCCACTGATACTTTCATGAAAAATACTGTGTGCCTTTTCAGGCTGACCCGCATACCTTAAACTATAAAAGCTATGAGTTGAGCATACTGATTGTGAAGTAATTTACATGAGACTGGGCGAATGCAGAATATAGGGGGCCCGTACCCCGAAACATACGGAGGCATTGCTCGAAATAAGACACAAATTCTGAAAACTTGCATGTATTTACACTTGCACAGAATACTTACGTCACTCTTGGTGAAAACTATACATGGCTGCTGACCTGTCTGATAGGCAAAACTGCCAAAGTACACAGGTGTGCACAAAAATGAATTACTGGTGTGTTAAGCTTCTTAGGGGCGAAGCTATTTCTTGGGAAGAATTGGCATCTCCAGGTATAGAAGAGAGNATTACTGGTGTGTTAAGCTTCTTAGGGGCGAAGCTATTTCTTGGGAAGAATTGGCATCTCCAGGTATAGAAGAGAGCATGTTCCAGTAACTTACATCAGACTATTGCAGCTAAAGATGATTGGCATGAAAACATGAAAGTACCCAGAGCGTGACACAGCATGTACCGAACACTTGGAACACTCGAAAGCAACTCTGGNGATAGCAACTCTTGCGACCTCGCGAGGCATGGACACTGACAGCATGTGGCTCGCACTGCACTACTCTCCGTCGTACTAAAACAATGGCACAAATGAATTGGCATGAACCATCGCATAAAACATGAATAAATAAATACATAATATTACATTTTCCATAAACAAATAGAATTGAAATGTGGATGGCACGAAATGATGGTGAAACAACTGAAGTGAAAAACACATGAATTTTCAAATAAGCATAATTAAGCACTCAAAAATGCTTATAGTAGCTTATTTGAGCAGCCACATGCCTGGTGTACCTTTCTTTTGCTTTTAATTATTTTATCTTAAATTGCGTGATAATTGATGTGTTCTGTGTCCGTCATAACATATCCACGCCGAACAGGTCAAGAAGTAGTTTGGAAGGGTGGTGGTATGAAGTTGCGCAGCACTACTCTGCACTCTCCTGCTCTCGCATTACACTGTATGTGGCACTACACTGTGCTCTGTAGGCACACTAGTGCCGGTTGATGCGGTGGACGCATGGTGTGGGCAAACAGTCTGGGAAGAAGTACACTGTACTGTGTCATAGTAGATACTTGCATATAGTCCATTCTTGGTTACTTCCAATTTCTCCGAAGTCCTTAGAAAATTTTACTTCCAGTATATTTCTCTGACTCATGCATTCAAAGCTTAATTTACACTACAAAATTACACCAAAGGGAATGGCTAGCAGCATTTGGGCAAGCTTAGTGTAATAATATTTTGCATAAGAACTATTTCTTACTAGGTATTAGGAAAACACCTATATTCTCTCTGTTTTATTAATATACATTATAAATTAAATAATATAATATAGACAAAATATAAATAGAAGTCTAATTTACGTAAAATATGGCACTTTAACACAATTATAAAACACTGGTGATACTTACCATATTTAGGAAACAATCAAACATGTCATATATGTCAAACATGACTATAAGGTTCCATACAACTAAATGGTTTCTATGCTACATTTGTTTAAATGATTAAAAAGTATTATCAACTTGCAGTGGTATCTTACTCATTTTTTTACAACAGAAAACCTTATTACCTTAATTTAAATGGTAAATTCTTCTTGTATAATTCATGTATTTGCCAATATAAAATACAGTACATTGATTTTATATACTAAAAATTACTGAAAAAACAGTAATCCATTATCTAAAATACATTTTATATTTTCTTTTAACATTTTAGATGTAGGTAGCGGTAGTCAAAACCGACTTGCTTCCCGAGTGTCTACCACAATGCACGTGAAGGAGCGGCCCTGCCTCTCCTGTTACACGACAAGGATTTAGCTTTGCTTAACTGTGGCACACACCCCCGAGAACTGTGGTCGGCCAGGAAACTTGATCATCTCAAGCCTATCCCCTAGTGAGTCAGTGGTCAGAGCTCACTGCACCATTTAATTGTTTAGGAACTCTGATTTTAACACTACACACGCACCAGGAATTTCCGGACATTCTTCACCCCTCCCCTCACTGGTGCTGGAGCCGGCTGGGGGCGCGATGAACGCAGCTGGCAGCACAAAACTTTCCAGGCGCGAGAGAGCATCTCAGATTATCATATGGCTACACTGAGGCTGAAATTGACGCCTATATTTCTAGATTCACGCCTGATTTTATCACGAAAACCAACCAAAGGCACTTGGACTATTTGGACTATGTGGCAAAAAGTAATGCGGCTGCAAAAGCAACTCTTCCTCTTCCACCTCCCTTACAAAAGCTTATGAATGCCACAATGGCACGCGAAATAACTGAGGAAAGAACCGAAATGGAAACAGAAGCCCAACGTACAGAAGAACAGTACAGGGTAGTTACTCCCGAAAAGCAAGGGAAAACCAGGGCGACAACAAGCGCCCACACATGATGCCGCCAGTGACGCCCGAACCATTTCGGGTGGCAAACTGGTTTAGTCAGCTGCGGGAAATCCCAGATGGGTTTTCCAGCAAACACCCAGTCCTTCAGGTGCCCCTCCATCCCGCACATAGCCGCAGGTCGGAGCGCAAAATAACAAAAAAAAAACAAACCCACAGGATAGTAGTTCCTGAAATGCAAAACTATCGAAAGATTGTGCAAATTGTCGGTAGCATTTCGAAAACTGGCTACAGTATCTCTTTTCCACGTGACGGTAGTAAACTCCACGTCACTACTGCCGATCGCGCACTGTTCAACCAGTCGCAAAATGCATTTAAAACTCAAGGAATAAACTTCTACACCTTCTGTGTAAAAAGTTAGCAGCACCAAAAAGTGGTCTTCGGTTTGCCATCGACCACAAATGCCCAGGATATTCAGTTAGAACTCGCCAACTGCGGCTATGAGATTACAAATGTAACTCAATTTTGTAAGAGCATTCCTGACCCAGCCAACCCAGAAAACAACAATTTGCAGCCGCAGAATTATTTCTGTGTAACAGCCGCACGAGACACAAATATCCCACCACTAATATATATAAAAAGGCTGAACCTTGCTGTAGTGCACCCCAGAATATACCGCAAAAGATCACAAGACATCTATCGATGTTCAAACTGTATGGCAATAGTCCATACCCACAACTACTGCAGTATGTAGTCAGTTTGCCCACAGTGTACTGGGCCACACAATGTGGGAATCTGCCCCAATTTAGAAAATATACCGGCCTGTTGCAACTGACACGGCCCGCATCAATCGACCTCAAAGCTCTGTCCCAAATTTTTGGAGGAAGTACAGAGAAGACAAACCCAGGCAGAAAATCTGAAGGCAAGAATGCAACAGAAACCGAAGCCAATTCCAGCGCCGGCTAGGAATGTGTAACAATATCAAAAAAATTCCAGATGCACAAAACCTGCCCAAAAGCCGATCGTACACGCAGGCGTCGATAGGCCTTCAATGGCCAGCAGCTGTAGAAACAGAAACAACACCCACTATACCCTCTAACACGCAGGGAAAACCCGCACCGTGCCCGCCCGGCATCCAGCCTCGCAAGCCTGAGCCTCAAAATGTGTCTGGATGACTGGGAGAGACACTCCAAAACTTCAGCTCGCTTATGTGGTTCTTGTCTGAGTGTAATTTTTCAACCATCCTGACACATTTCCGACCTTATATGGCAAGATGCCATTCAATAACTTCACCACAGGAAAAAACGTTTTTGCTCCTAGAAGCCCTCAGCTCTTTTCCGAATGTGGACTAAATTATGTCTCCTTTTTAATCCGTTCCGGAAACCCCTGGCATTCTTAAAACAATCACACCAACTCTGATGAGCGACAAAGNATGTCTCCTTTTTAATCCGTTCCGGAAACCCCTGGCATTCTTAAAACAATCACACCAACTCTGATGAGCGACAAACACGCGAAAATAACCGACTCTGGCTGATTGCAGCCTTCCAATTAACTAAATAACACTAGCTGCACTCTGCAGCCAAGTTACCCCAATTATTAATTTAAACTCTTGTTTTCTTAAATAATTATTATTTTAACATTAAGAAAAAGCTTTTAAAGAATTCCCTAATTCTTGTTACCTCGCAGGAAACATTTTCAAAGTTTATCGGTTTTTACAAAATTCATCAGTTAACCTATAAAATGTCATATAATTCAAATCTAAGCTTTATCGTACTTCACAAATACTATAAGGCTTCGTTCTACCCACTTCGCGCCATTNATGTCTCCTTTTTAATCCGTTCCGGAAACCCCTGGCATTCTTAAAACAATCACACCAACTCTGATGAGCGACAAAGACGCGAAAATAACCGACTCTGGCTGATTGCAGCCTTCCAATTAACTAAATAACACTGGCTGCACTCTGCAGCCAAGTTACCCCAATTATTAATTTAAACTCTTGTTTTCTTAAATAATTATTATTTTAACATTAAGAAAAAGCTTTTAAAGAATTCCCTAATTCTTGTCACCTCGCAGGAAACATTTTCAAAGTTTATCGGTTTTTACTAAATTCATCAGTTAACCTATAAAAGGTCATATAATTCAAATCTAAGCTTTATCGTACTTCACAAATACTATAAGGCTTCGTTCTACCCACTTCGCGCCATTNGTCATATAATTCAAATCTAAGCTTTATCGTACTTCACAAATACTATAAGGCTTCGTTCTACCCACTTCGCGCCATTGTAATTAAACTTTTAATTTTCCAGACAAAACTCAAGAATCACCACGTGTCTCCGCGCTAAACACGACAGTGCGGCCATCTTGTGGGCGGCGGAAGAGTCCCCGCCATCGGTGGGACCTATCGACCAATCACATAACTTTCAACTAGTAAAACTAAAAGCTACCAATTCTTACTCGCTTTTCACGCGAATTTACTTGAATATAACAGACATAAAAGATATATTTATAACAAATCAATCGCTCGTTAGAGTTGCTCACTCGTACAAGCAAAAAACGTAATATAAAATACAGTTAAATAAATGAACAACATCTTCAATGTAAAAATTTTAAAACAAAAACTTAGATTATTTGATTATTATAGAAAAAACACCTTCCTGTTGCATTCTTTAAATTACCGGTTACCTTCAGTAACTAGTATGGGGAATATTCTAAGAAACTTAATTTAACCTTCCTTACTGGACCTCGCCCTCACGATGTCTCGCGATTTAAACGACAACTTCTAGCATTTAGAATCAACATAACCAATGTAAACATTATTATATCCACCACCTAGTCCACTCGTGGGCTTGTTGGTGGTTATTTTAAAAGTCCTGAAATATTCCAAATTACTATTTTATTTAAATTTTAAATAAGAAACCAGGCGGGAGTTTGCTACTTCCACCTTCCAACCACCCCCCCCCCC